>JBBPBX010040824.1:0-29173 GCA_038048925.1 Garcialebias charrua
AGACAAAGGAGATTGTTGTGGACTTCAGGAAGAAGGATGCCCAACATGCCCCTCTGACCATCAACAGCACCGCAGTGGAGAGAGTGGACAGCACCAAGTTCCTGGGAGTGCACGTCTCAAAGGACCTGTCCTGGAGCAGGAACACTGCAGCACTGGCAAAGAAGGCTCACCAGCGTCTCTACTTTCTCCGCAAGCTGAAAAGGGCTGGAGCTTCAACCCCCATCATGAGCACCTTCTACAGAGGTGCCATAGAAAGTGTCCTGACCAGCTGCATCACTGTGTGGTTTGGTGCATGTACTGCATCCTGCCGCAAGAGCCTCCAGCGCATTGTGAGAGCAGCTGAGAAGATCGTGGGCACCTCCTTGCCCTCACTGCAGGACTTACACAGCAAACGCCTCACTCGGAAAGCCCACTGCATGGCAGGTGATCCCACACACCCACTACACAGCTGCTTCAGACTGCTGCCATCAGGGAGGAGACTGAGGAGTCTCCAGGCTCGAACCAGCAGACTGAGAGACAGCTCTGTTCATCAGGCAGTCAGAATGCTAAACACTCTGCCTGCTCTGCCTCCCCTCCCATTTGAACTGCCTTAACACAAAAAACTTTCTCACACATTACCACTACAACACAAAGTTTTTAACACTGGACTCTGTGTCATCAAACGGGTTATTCACTAAACTCTCGGTCATGTGCTCATTCAGTTTGCACTACTTCTCATATTTGCACTAATGTTTGTATTACATCACTGCCTATAGTCATACTACTGTTTACATTCACTGTTTACATTTATTAATACTGTTTACATTTATTACTACTGTTTACATTTATTACTACTGTTTACATTTACACTACTTTTATATCTACACTACTGCTGATACATATACAGTATTCTCTGACTAGCCTTATTTAAGGATAACCAATGTGCCTTACTGCATATGCCACTTTGCCTCTATACCAAAATCAACTACCTCATACATATACTGTGTACATTAACTTATACGCTGCTTTGCCACTCTTTGCAAATGTCAATTCTAGAACCTTCAGTTTATTTTATAGATATACTTTTTATACTTTTTTATACTACTATGCAAAAACTCAGGACAGTATTACACTTTAATTATTTCATTTTATGCTTATTTCATTTCATTTATTTATTTATTTAAGTTAGGACAATGCATATTAATCAACATAACAGCAGTTAGCATCAATGTAAATATGCCGGAGTTAGCACAATAGCTAATTTGCATCCGTGTCCGTTTATGTTCATTAAATGTTTGGTGTTTCAGTGTTGGTGTAAATTTTCATACTTTTATACTACTATGCAAAAACTTAGGACAGTGTTACACTTTTACTATTTTATGTTTATGTTTATTAAATGTTTCAGTGTTTTAGTGTTTAAATGGTTGTTGCACCGAGGGACTGAGAGAAACGCAATTTCAATCCTGTGTATGTCCTGTACATATTGCAGTTCTGACAATAAAGTTGACTTTGACTTAACAAAGTGCTCTTAAAATGACAGTACAGATTGAAGTTTTTGACATAATACATTATAGAAAATGCTTAAAACATAACAAAAATGAGGGTTCTTCAGTGTTACTCAGGATTTGGTGAAATGTCAACCATTATACGTAATTATAAATAAATGCATGTTTTCTAAAGTTGTTAAACAGACAATAAATTGGTATTTTTACAGTCTCTAAGCAGACATATTTATGCAACCCCCTGTGCTTATCCCCCCCCCATGGGGGTCGGGCCACCCAGATTGGGAAACACTGCTTTAGAAAATATATCACCTATTACCAAAATGTTTATTAAGGCTTGCAAATCAAAAGGACTTAAGAAAATGGAGAACTTTACTGGAGTCTAATTAAATTAAAGGGTAATTCCACACATTATGTTAAAGAGAAATGGGAGAAAGAGCTGGAGATTAGTATTACATCTGAGGAATGGGAAACGATAATTGAAATGTAACATCCATCCATCCATCCATCCATCTTCTTCCGCTTATCCGGGGTCGGGTCGCGGGGGTAGCAGCCTAAGTAGGGAGGCCCAGACTTCCCTCTCCCCAGCCACTTGGAGCAGCTCCTCCGGGGGAATCCCAAGGCGTTCCCAGGCCAGCCGAGAAACATAGTCCCTCCAGCGTGTCCTGGGTCTTCCTCTGGGTCTCCTCCCGGTGGGACATGCCCGGAACACCTCACCAGGGAGGCGTCCAGGAGGCATCCTAACCAGATGCCCGAGCCACCTCAACTGGCTCCTCTCGATGTGGAGAAGCAGCGGCTCTACTCCGAGTCCCTCCCGGATGACTGAGCTTCTCACCCTATCTCTAAGGGAGAGTCCAGACACCCTGCGGAGAAAACTCATTTCAGCCGCTTGTATCCGAGATCTCGTTCTTTCGGTCACAACCCAAAGCTCATGACCATAGATGAGGGTGGGAACGTAGATCGATCGGTAAATTGAGAGCTTTGCCTTTTGACTCAGCTCTCTCTTCACCACGACAGACCGGTACAGCGCCCGCTTCACTGCGGACGCTGCACCTATCCGCCTATCGATCTCACGCTCCAGTTTTCCCTCATTCGTGAACAAGATCCCGAGATACTTAAACTCCTCCACTTGGGGCAGGACCTCCTCCCCGACCCGGAGAGGGCATGCTACCCTTTTCCGGCTCAAGACCATGGCCTCGGATTTGGAGGAACTGATCCTCATCCCGGCCGCATCACACTCGGCTGCAAACCGCTCCAGTGAAAGTTGTAAATCACGAACTGATGAAGCCAGTAGGACCACATCATCTGCAAAAAACAGAGAAGCGATTCTAAGGCCACCAAAACGGATCCTCTCAACACCTTGGCTGCGCCTAGAAATTCTGTCCATAAAAGTTATGAACAGAATCGGTGACAAAGGGCAACCTTGGCGGAGTCCAACTCTCACCGGAAACGAGCCTGACTTACTGCCGGCAATGCGGACCAAGCTCTGACACCGGTCGTACAGGGACCTAACAGCCCTTATCAAAGGGCCTGGTACCCCATACTCCCGGAGTACCCCCCACAGAACCCCCCGAGGGACGTGGTCGAATGCCTTCTCCAAGTCCACAAAGCACATGTAAACTGGTTGGGCAAACTCCCACGCACCCTCCAGGACCCTGCTGAGGGTGTAGAGCTGGTCCAGTGTTCCACGACCAGGACGAAAACCACACTGCTCCTCCTGAATCCGAGGTTCGACTATCCGACGGACCCTCCTCTCCAGAACCCCTGAATAGACCTTACCAGGGAGGCTTAAGAGTGTGATCCCCCTATAGTTGGAACACACCCTACGGTCCCCCTTTTTGAATAGGGGAACCACCACCCCAGTCTGCCAATCCAAGGGAACTGCCCCCGATGTCCACGCGATATTGCCGAAATGTAACATACCACTACAAATTTACAAACGGAGAGATTTCTCTTGGAAAAATTGTATAAGATATTTTCGAACCCCAAAACATGTATGTAAACAGACTGGTCATCCACCTGTATGTTGGTAGGGATGTGATCATTGCCCTGCTGACCACTACATGATATCGAATTTACTTGATTATTATTTTTTATTTGGGGAGTATGGGCCAAAATATACCAAAAGCTGATATAACCTAAAAATCATGACGAGAAAGCTATAATAAAATGGCTTGGTGTGGACCACCCACTATCAAACAGTGGATGGACATTGTTAATAATATTCAGAGTATGGAGCATTTGCCCTTTAAATTAAGATTACAAGAAAAAAAGGGGAAGGCTTTCTAGGAAAAATAGGACACACACTTT
Source organism: Garcialebias charrua (assembly GCA_038048925.1). NCBI lineage: Eukaryota > Metazoa > Chordata > Actinopteri > Cyprinodontiformes > Rivulidae > Garcialebias > Garcialebias charrua. The sequence goes on from JBBPBX010040824.1 coordinate 3,792, forward strand.
ATGGTAAGAAGTGACAACCTATCATTAATTTGAAACATTGGCCCTCATTCACGAAAATGTTCGTATTTTTATCCTAAATTTCTCCTACTTTTGTTCGTACGAAGCGTTCGTACGAACATGCCACGTCAGATTCAACAAAGTCTTCTATCCTGAGGAAACGTGTGTAAATGGTTGCGTAAATATGATGAATCCCACCTGTTCTAAACAGCTGTGCGTGCACGCGAGATGTCATTTACATAATTCCCACCCCTCAAAACACCATATAAGGCCACGTTTCTGTCAGGATTGGCTCCCTTCGTCCCCCTGTTAGTCAGTTAGTTCATTAGTTTCCCTTCCAGTTCAGTCCAGTTCTTAGTCAGTTAGTTTAATAGTTTCCGGTTTAGTCTCATGTTTATTCACTCTTAGTTGTCATCCTGTAGTCAGTTCCTAGTCTGTTAGTTTATTAGTTTCCCTTCCAGTTTAGTCTCATGTTTATTCACTCTTAGTTTTACCTCCAGTTCTGTCCCTAGTTACTTTCATGTTTTAGGTTAGCTTCCCGTTCCTGCTCTGTGTCTTCGTTAATTGTCCTCAGGTGTTTGATATCGTCTCGTCTTGTCTGTGTGTATATAAGCCCTGTTCTGTGTCTCAGTTATTGTCGCGTCGTCGTTAGGTACAGCCTAGTCTTGTCTTGGTCCCGTCCTGATGGTCTGTTGAAATGTAAGTTTTGCTGCCATGCCAGCTCTTTGATTTATGATTATTAAAGTGTTATTTTTGTACCTCTGAGTCTGAGTCCCTGCCTGCACAACTGGATTCGTCCTGTCCTGTGTGAATCCTGACAGTACGACGCGACCATATTTAGAATCCAGCGGGCAGGGTTCTCCTTAGAATTAAATACACCTACCTCTCATGTCCAAGTGGATGGAGGGGGCCGTGTTTCGTTGCGGTGGTTTCTGGACCGTTCCCACGCCGGCCCAAGAGGACTTCAGCCGGGGGGTGGAGAATATGGCTTCTCCCCTCCGGGTTCTCGAGGAGGAGGGACGGGTTCAGCCCCGTGAGAACCGCTCGACGTCTTTTCCCTGTTTGTCTCACGTTTCAGCTCCGCTCGCCATTTCCGGATGGACGTCCGGAGAGGACGAGGACGATTTGTGTATTCCTCTTTTTCCCCAGTCTCCACGCCACCGTAAAAGCGGTAAAAAGACGAACCGGAAGCGTTCACCTACACCTCCGTCTTGGTCAGCTGATCGGGCTCGGTCCAGCGAGTTCGAGCATTTTGGGCACGACTCCAGCGCTCCGGTGGGGGCGCGTTCCATGGCCTCACCTCCTAGGTTTCCGAAGAGGGTGGACACTGACGCCCCACCATCGCTCGCAGCGTTTCCAGCTCGGTTCGGTGAACCCGGTCACAGCGACTCCACGGGGGCGGGTCTTCACGCCTCTCGCTCATCTCCCCGTTCATCCAGTGACCAGATGAAGGGGGGCCAGCACACAGGTCAGTCAACGGAACACTATTCAGTCTCTCCAGCAGATGTCGCCCTAGGAGAGCCGTCAGGGGTGATAAAGGTTCCTGTCACTTCACCTTCACCAAGAAACGCTCCTGTTAACTCACACCAGTTTCAACCCGTTGACATTCCACAAGTAAACCAGACTTTATTAAAGTTATTCAACACTGCTAGAGAAAACCCAGACTGTATTGATACGGTGTTTTCCCGTATGGAGACATTTATATTATCACAACCCGGTCTGACATGGCTTCCTGTTTACCAGCAACTGCTGGTTGATCTTCGGTCTATGAAAACACCTACCACAGAGGAGCCAGCAACTCCAGACTCTTCAGCTCCAGTTCCTGCTTCTGGTTCTGTGTCTCATGATTTTTCTGCTACTAGTTTCTTGTCTCATAACTCCTCACCTACAACAGTTACCAACCAGCATCCACCTGCAGCTGCATTCGGTCCAGACCCTGCCACAGAGGACCCTGATCCTGCAGCAGGCCATTCAGAACCTGCTGCAGCTCCTGAACCTACAGAACCTTCAGCAGCTGCCGTTCCAGAACCTTCAGCCGCTTCGGCTCCAGAACCTTCAGCAGCAAAAAGCCCTGAAGCTGCAGACCTTCCTATAGAGTCCTACTCTGAGGGGGTCCGGGTAGATGCCCCTCACTTCACCTGTACCGTGGAAGGTCCTGAGTCCAGGAGGGGTTCCCGGTCAGGTGGTTCTGGACTGCGCCGTCGCCGCCGTGGCAAAGATCGAAGGCAGAGAGGGCTAACAGACTCTTCAGCTCTTGTTCATGCTCCTGATTCTTTGGCTCCTGATGCTTCAGCTGCTGCAGACTCAACGCCCAGCTCTTCGGCTACTGCAGTCTCCTCGCCCGGTTCGTTGGCTGATTCAACGCCAGCAGCTCCAGCATGTCTCGGGAGGGTCCAGGAGGACACCTCCCACGGTTCCTGTCTCGGGAGGGTCCAGGAGGACACCTCCCACGGTTCCTGTCTCGGGAGGGTCCAGGAGGACACCTTCCACGGTTCCAGTCTCTGGAGGGTCCAGGAGGACACCTCCCACGGTTCCAGTCTCTGGAGGGTCCAGGAGGACACCTCCCACGGTTCCAGTCTCTGGAGGGTCCAGGAGGACACCTCCCACGGTTCCAGTCTCTGGAGGGTCCAGGAGGACACCTCCCACGGTTCCACTCTCGGGAGGGTCCAGCACGACACCTCCCACGGTTCCAGTCTCGGGAGGGTCCAGGAGGACTCCTCCCACGCTCCCTGCTGGCCAGTGGTCTCGCAGCCAGAGGGCGCTGACCTGTCTCCGGCTCCTGAGAGCGCTGCCGCCTTGCTTCCAACCTCGGAGGGCCCGGGCGCCTTCTACGTATCCTGTTCCGAGGGGGTCCAGGAGGACGCCCCTCACGTATCCTGTTCCGAGGGGGTCCAGGAGGACGCCCCTCACGTATCCTGTTCCAGGGGGGTCCAGGAGGACGTCCCTCACGTGTCCTGTTCCGAGGGGGTCCAGGAGGACGCCCCTCACGTATCCTGTTCCGAGGGGGTCCAGGAGGACGCCCCTCACGTATCCTGTTCCGAGGGGGTCCAGGAGGACGCCCCTCACGTATCCTGTTCCGAGGGGGTCCAGGAGGACGCCCCTCACGTATCCTGTTCCGAGGGGGTCCAGGAGGACGCCCCTCACGTATCCTGTTCCGAGGGGGTCCAGGAGGACGCCCCTCACGTATCCTGTTCCGAGGGGGTCCAGGAGGACGCCCCTCATGTATCCTGTTCCGAGGGGGTCCTGGAGGACGCTCCTCACGTATCCTGTTCCGAGGGTGTCCTAGAGGACGCTCCTCACGTATCCTGTTCCGAGGGGGTCCTGGAGGACGCCCCTCACATCTTCTGCTGCCCAGAGGTCTTACAGCCGTCTACGGAGGGTCCCGGCGCAACAGACGCCTCCACGTCTACGGAGGGTCCCGGCGCAACAGACGCCTCCACGTCTACGGAGGGTCCCGGCGCAACAGACGCCTCCACGTCTACGGAGGGTCCCGGCGCAACAGACGCCTCCACGTCTACGGAGGGTCCCGGCGCAACAGACGCCTCCACGTCTACGGAGGGTCCCGGCGCAACAGACGCCTCCACGTCTACGGAGGGTCCCGGCGCAACAGACGCCTCCACGTCTACGGAGGGTCCCGGCGCCTGCGACGCCTCTACGTCTCCTGAGGGTCCCAGCACCTGCGACGCCTCTACGTCTCCTGAGGGTCCCAGCACCTGCGACGCCTCTACGTCTCCCGAGGGTCCCGATGCCTGAGACGCCTCTATGTTTCCCGAGGGTCCCAGCACCTGCGACGCCTCCACATCTTCGGAGGGTCCTGAGGGGTCCCAGGAGGGACCCCCTCCAGTTTCCTGTGCCAAGAGGGTCCTGGTGGACTCCTTCCAAGAGGTCTCGCCGTCTCCAGAGGGTCTCTCGCCGTCTCCAGAGGGTCTCTCGCCATCTCCAGAGGGTCCCTCGCTGTCTCCAGAGGGTCCCAATGCCGCAGACGCCTCGTTGCTCGACGACATCGTCTCAAGGCTCAAGGTCTTGACGCTCGATGACTCCTCGACTCTCGTCTCCATCTCTTTGCCAGACGTCCCCGACGACGTCCCCATGCCAGTGGTCGTTCGAGATGCGTCAACGTCAGATGTCTCTACGCCTGCCGACGTCTCAACGATCAAGGGTTCCCACGACCTCTCTACGCTTGATGGTTCACAAGACGTCTCAACGCCCTTCGACTTCTCGATTCCCGTCTCTACGCCCGTTGACGTCTTGTGGCTGGGCTCCTGTTTTGGGTGGACCCTGGAGGGTCCTACCTTCGTCTTCGACTTTCCTGAGGCCTCGTCGCCAACGGAGGCTCTTGGTGGTGGGCTGCCTTCCTGCTGCCCGCCTGACTGGCCGACCGCCCGACCTGCTCCTGCCTGAGGGGCGGCATCCCGGCCGACCGCCCGACCTGCTCCTACCTGGTGGGCGACGTCCCGGCCGACCGCCTGACCGTCTCCGCCCTGAGGGGCGGCATCCCGGCCGACCGCCTGACCGGCTCCTACCTGAGGGGCGACGCCCTGGCCGACCGCCCGACCTGCCTGGTGGACGGGCCGTTGCCCGTCTGGACGTTTTTTGTGTTCTGTGTTTTAGGGTTTGTCCCCTGTCCTTGTGTTTTTCCGTGCCCGCTATCCCTGCGGTGCCTCCCTCTGCCCGCCTTGTTTTTTGGGGGGTGTTCTTTGGAGACGCCGGGGGGCGTCTTTGAGGGGGGGTACTGTCAGGATTGGCTCCCTTCGTCCCCCTGTTAGTCAGTTAGTTCATTAGTTTCCCTTCCAGTTCAGTCCAGTTCTTAGTCAGTTAGTTTAATAGTTTCCGGTTTAGTCTCATGTTTATTCACTCTTAGTTGTCATCCTGTAGTCAGTTCCTAGTCTGTTAGTTTATTAGTTTCCCTTCCAGTTTAGTCTCATGTTTATTCACTCTTAGTTTTACCTCCAGTTCTGTCCCTAGTTACTTTCATGTTTTAGGTTAGCTTCCCGTTCCTGCTCTGTGTCTTCGTTAATTGTCCTCAGGTGTTTGATATCGTCTCGTCTTGTCTGTGTGTATATAAGCCCTGTTCTGTGTCTCAGTTATTGTCGCGTCGTCGTTAGGTACAGCCTAGTCTTGTCTTGGTCCCGTCCTGATGGTCTGTTGAAATGTAAGTTTTGCTGCCATGCCAGCTCTTTGATTTATGATTATTAAAGTGTTATTTTTGTACCTCTGAGTCTGAGTCCCTGCCTGCACAACTGGATTCGTCCTGTCCTGTGTGAATCCTGACAGTTTCCTGCCTTCTGACAGCAGGAAGTGTCCATTCATTCAAACTCAAGAAGTAAAAGGAGGAACTTCACGCGTTCGGAGATCTGCTCTCAGTCGCGCTGTGGCTACCCCCCACCCCCCACCCCCCGCAAGTGTCGGATGGTCAAATATCTTTAATTTTAGTGTACTGTGTTACATTATAGTTTCACTTATTCAGAAGAGCCGTGGCGCACCGCTACCCCCCATCCCCCCGCAAGTGTCGGATGTGTTTTTGAACAGAAGCATTTTAAAATGTCTCGAAACTACAGTTAACTTCATATTAATATTGTAGTGCATGTGTGGGTCGTACAGTATCAGAAATCAAGAATAAATGGTTTGATCTGGAAATGGCTTCGAACGTCTCGCCGCAGCACGGACAGGAGGTGGTCAAGCAATAGTCTGAGATGGTGGACAATAAATGCCATGCTGCAAGACGTGTGCCAACATGTTTTGCAGCACAAATGATGCGCGCACCTCCTGGTCAGCGCGCAACCACATTCTGCAGGTTATATTTCGAATCAGATATAATAATCAATTGCTCCGATGGTGTTTGGCACAAGATCAGTCTTAATTCGTACTTGTTCTGCGGCGGTGTATGGGGATTTTATGTACCTGGGTGTTAATATGAGGAGCGGCTTTGATGACCAAGGGGAGCGCACGACTCACTGAAGCCTGCGCGACACACCAGACAAATTAAACTTAAAATTATAATTCTAATTCAAACAGAATAACCTATTGTCAAGAATAATTATGGTGCGTGATTTTTTTAAACCCAAAATATTTTCTAAATAACGAAATATGAAGTTATTCGTGGAGAAGATCCGTCTGGATGACAGCAGACTGACGCTCCTAAATTATACGACAGGTCCGGACCACTCGTAAATTTTGTTCGTATCTGAAGAAAATCGTAGGATACGAAAACATTGTTGAATGCCGCAAATGATCCTAAATCACTCGTACGCACAGTTTAAGAACAAATCTGTGCGTACGAACGGTTCGTGAATGAGGGCCATTGTCTCTTTTTTAATGATCAACATTGGTGTTCTTGGTTTTTAAGATATCTTGTTTAACCCAAATTGTTTTACCTGATGTGAATATAACCCCCCTTTTTTCTTTATTATTATTACAATGTTATTATTATTATTATTATTATTATTATTATTATTATTATTATTATATTTATTTAAATTTTCTTCTTTTACTATTTTGTTGCTTTATAATGTAAAATTCATTCAACCTTTATTTAGGCAGGTTACTCCCAATGAGCCTTGAGGGCTCATTTACAAGAGAGACCTGGTTTCAACAAAAAATGACGACAACAACAACATACCATCATAAGAGAGGCATACAGATTTTTTTTTACAAGTTAAAAAAAAGATGTCAAAATAGCAAAACAGACAGATTATAAGGCAAATGTAGAGAACTAAAAACAGGAACATGTCTGCATTGTTTTTTGCCAGGATTCCAACAGATTCTTAAAGCCATTTAGAGAAGTCAAGGTCGAGAGCTTCAGATCTTTTTGTAAGATATTCCAGGAAACAGGAGCAAAGTAGGAGAAAGAAAATGCTTTGGAGAGAAAAAATAAAGTAATGAAAAATAAAGGTTTAACAAAAAAAGGTTACTTGAACTGCCTTCATTCACCTGCGTAATATCGCTAAAATAGAAACATATTATCTAAAAATGATGCAGAAAAACTAGTTCATGCAATTGTCTTCATTCAAAGTTAGAGAAGATGCTTGGTTTAACTGAAAAATGAAAATTACATATTAAACAAACTAAACTTAAAATTGACCAGCAAGTGAAAACTTTTACAGCTACAGTGTGCGCTCTCAGGACATGATTACCTGCAGTGTTCCATCAGTGAGAACTGAACTTGGAAAAAGGACCTTCTCCTACTCCGCTCCTGTTTCCTGGAATATCTTACAAAAAGATCTGACGCTCTCAGCCCTGACTTCTCTAAATGGTTTTAAGAATCTGTTGGAATCCTGGCAAAAACCAATGCAGATATGTTCTTGTTTTTGATTTTATACATCTACCTTATAATGTTTTGCTAGTTTTTGATACTTTGTTTAAAAAAATCTGTATTTCTCTCTTATGTTTTTCTATTGTTTATTGTTTAAGGAAATTCTATCATTGCTGTTCATCATTCTTTAGTTTGTAGCAGGTCACTCTTGTAAATGAGTCCACGAGGCTCAATGAGATTAACCTGACTAAATAAAGGTTGAATTAATAAATTTTGAACAAAAAAAAATGTCTGACTAGTTCTAGTCTTACCTCTGTTCTAAAAGGCTTCATGGGTAAGTTGTCTCCGGGTTGCCTTCTCACTGTGGCTGCATCCATCCTCTGAGTGAAGTCTTTGGTGGGGTCCTGGGAAGGCTGAGCTCCTGCAGGCTCAATAGAAATCTTACTGACAGTCACCATTTCCTCCACAGTCTCCTCACCCACACCTGAAAGAACGGACAAGTCATGAAATTAACTTTTCCAGAGAAACCAGAATGTCATCTGTGCGCAGACATAATCACTTTAATATTACCAACAATTTACATTGCTATAATCTGGCATAATGCACATTTTATGTCTCTGGAAATAAGAAAATTGGTACTAAAATCTTTAGTTCTTTGTCAACTTCAATATTGTTCAGTCGTTTGGTCAAGTGCTTCAAAAAACGTCTGGATAAACTGCAGGTAGTTCAAAATAAAGCTGCAAGACTAGCACACTTTGTCATTTTAGAACAAACGTTGATTTCATGCATTGATGCCTGTCATGGCTGAAAGTTTGTGACAGACTAGTGTCAAGTTAGGTGGATGAAAACAGGTGTTGAGGTCAGGCTGCACATGTCTGATGGGGTGGACATTTAAATCAAGCAGTCTTACTGAATGAATGATCAATAAAAGAAGCTTAATCTTCTTCTTCCGGCACTCGGCACGGCAAGTCGCATATCTTTCTGCTCTTCCCTCCCCTAAGTTTTTCCTACTCCCTGCTTGCTTTTCGTCTCGTCTGCGACCCTTCAGCGCTCACTCGAACCAATATGGAATTAATAAATTGGGCTGTTTCTTCAATGGATAAGATTTTTTCCACGAAGCGGACCGTGCCAGGAGAAGCTGTCTGTCCCTCCGACACACACGCGGCTGGATACGTGCTGGACTCGTGGGGTCAGTGGCAGCCCATGTGTCTGACCGTCTTAAGTGTCGAGGACGTGGAGGATTTGTGGATTATTGGAATATTGGTAGCAACTGCTCTGTTTTTTGGCGTAAGCGGAGTTGTTTGTTACTGGAAGCTGAGGGAGGCTTCGGCAGCTATCAGCGCGCTGTCGACACTACCTGATCAGCAAAATTCTCTGAACCGGGCCGTGAGCTCCTCATCCCAGCTGTTGTATGAGCTCAATCGCTCGCTTGGACCTGGACCTGGAGGGCGCTTTGGGACTTGTTTACAGCCACCCCGGATCAATCAAGGGACAGATGGGGGTTCATAGAGCGGGAACACATATTATTTGGATTTTTTTGGCCATGAAACAGCACCACAGACTTGATGGCGGCAGTGGAAAAGAACACTGTGGTCTATTGGATAATAAACAAGACTATTATCTGGCTTCTGCACATGTCCTTGAAAAAGAAGGCTGTCGGAAGCCATTCTCCTGGGAGTGTGGAGCTGAAGAGACCTGCTGCCCTCCCCCCCTCACCCCCCCCAGAGATTTCTGTGCAGCCTCAGATAACGCCCAGCTGCACATCTGCTGAACTTGTGTTTGTCTGAAGTTACTCACAGACTCTATCTCCTTGCCTGCCGTCTCTCAATTTGTTATTGTAACTAAATGTGCTTTTTGATATGGTTTTTACTGGATCACGCGGTGTCTTGAAGACAAAACGTGATTCATCTTTTTTTAATATCAACGCTGTAAAACCCCGTGTCTTTGCCTGTTTTCCTGCCTTTGACCTTCATCTGGGGACAGATGAGAGCGGCCGCGCTATAAGCATATCATGTGTTGATAAACATGTCATGTGTTTTGTTGAGCAGCAGCTTTTTGCACTCATTCTCTCTCCTGGATGACTGTAACTACATATTTACGTTGTATCGGTGAAAATTGATGCAATGTTAATAAACCTATCTTGTATCTTAATGGGTGTGTTGATTAAAATAAAGATTTTATGGCTGTCTGTCAATGTGCTGAAACAATCAAATGTTATTATAGTTTTTGTAATCAAAAGTTCCTTTATCATCTATTTTGCCATAAAAGAAGTATTCATTAAGTGATTGTAAAAGTTAGATTTGGATTTCACTTTTAATTGTTAAGTCAAGTGATTTTAGAAAAAAGGTTTTTATACATCTCTATTAATAAGTTTTTTTTACGTTTAGGATTAGTAGAACAAAGTTCAAAGTTGAGAAACAGTGTCACTTGAAGCAAGTGACAGGAAATCAGCAGTGTCCAGAGCTGCTGCAGGTGCTGCTGGCATGGGCAACCAGACAGAAGCAGCTGATGTGGGACCCAAAACGTGTGCAGCTGATAGTGAGGAGTGATCAACTGATGGTGAGGTGCTGGAAGGAGAAACAGACTGAACAGGACCGAGCAACAGTGAACGCAGCACACATCTCTCTTTCCATGTCTGCTCGAACAGCTGCCACGCCCCTGGTGAGTCGCAATTGCAATCAGCCCTAGTGAACGAGGAAATGGTTTCCTGCAGCGATCAGTTTGTCCCAAAGATCGCTGGAACTGACAGGTTCTTCCTCCCAATCGTCAGTTGCGCCGGGAGGTGCAGCGTCCTTCCCCCCAGCGGCAGGTGCAACATCTTCCCCCCCACGAAGGGAAACACACGTGCGAGGAGTTGGCTGCGTCAGAGGAGACGCACGCTGGGGTTCGATAGAGCCGGCTTGGCTCTGCCGCCCATTCATCCAGCAGCGAGTCCGAGCAGGTCGCCCTCCTCCTGAAGAACCCCCCCTCCCTGGGAAAACTGGAGATGCTCGGGGAGGAGGAGGGTTGTGAGTAGTTGCCTCTCCGTGACGAGGTGATGAAAAAGGTTCCAACCTGATTGCCAAGCGAGTCCCGTGGAATGGCTTCCTTTTCCTCTCCTCTTCCTCACGTTGAGCGATTTTTTTGGCCTCCCAGACGTACTCCATGAGGGTTATTTTCCTGCTGGGTTTGTTGTGGTCCGTTGATTCTGACATGATCAAAGGAACAAAAGGGAACACAGAACCCCTAAGACCCTCCAAGTCAAGGTGGGTGGTCAGGAGACCATCCACGGCAGGTTTGAAGATCCAGGGGGCGACCCTACGACGTTCGTCGATTGGCCAGAGGTCCGGCAGGTGGCCAGGATGCCATCCTCCCTTGGACCAGCGTTTCGGTGGGCGGCCATGAGACCTTCCCTTCTTGGCCAGTGGAGAGGCCCCAGCTGCAGGTGATGAGACCCCAGAGACAGCTGTAGCCCGATCAATGAGGACCTCATGTGCGAAGACCTCTAGTGGAGCGAAGATCCCCAACAAAGTGAGGACCTCCAGCAGAGCAAAGACCTTTAGTGAAACAAAGACCTCCGGAGAAGCGAAGACCTCGACGAAGTGAGGATCACGCAAGCAAAGACCCCCGGCGAGACAAAGACCTTCGATGAGGCGAGAACCTCTGGAGGAGTGAAGACCCCCGGCAAAACGAGGACCTCTAGTGGAGCGAGGACCTCAGGCAAAGCGAGGACCTTAGAAGCGAAGCCCTTCGGTGGAGCAAGGACCTCTGGAGGAGTGAAGACCTCCGATGCGAGGACCTCTGAAGTGAAGACCCTCAGCGAAACGAGGACCTCCAGTAGGGTGAGGACCTCTGATGAAGCGAGGACCTCTGAGGTGAAGACCCCCGATAAGACGAGAACCTCCGGTTGGGCGAGGACCTCTGATGGAGGAGCGAGGACCTATGAGGCGAAGACCCCTGACGAGACGAGGACCTCCGGTTGGGTGAGGACCCCTGATGGAGGGGTGAGAACCTCTGATGGAGGAGTGAGGACCTCAGGAGCGAAGACCTCGGAAACCAGGACTACCTTGGGAGCAACATCTGTGGAAAGAGAGAGACACTGCTTCTGATGGACCCGGTTGGTCGGCGGCTCGTGCAGGAAAACGCCTGGGAGCTGGCACAGGTCCCAGCCTTGGTTTGGCTAGTGAGAGACCCAGCCTAGGTGCTAGAATAGGAGCCAGTCTTTCTCTTGCTAGTGTGTGGACCAGCTCAGGTATTGGGATGAAACCCAGTGAGTCCGGTGCTGGGGCGAGACCTAGTGAGTCCAATGCTGGGGCGAGATCTAGTGAATCCGGTGCAGGAGTGAAACCTAGTGTGGGCGATGATGGGGCAAAACTTAGTTCTGGTGGAGAGACCAGAGAGTCCATTTCTGGTGGAGAGACCAATGGATCCAGAGCTGCTGATGAGACCAGAGGGTCCAGAGCTGCTGCAGGTGCTGCTGGCATGGGCAACCAGACAGAAGCAGCTGATGTGGGACCCGAAACGTGTGCAGCTGATGGTGAGGAGTGATCAACTGATGGTGAGGTGCTAGAAGGAGAAACAGACTGAGTAGGACCGAGCAACAGTGAACATAGCACACGTCTCTCTTTCCATGCCTGCTCGAACAGCTGCCACGCCCCTGGCAAGTCGCAATCGCAGTCAGCCCCATTGAACGAGGAAATAGTTTCCTCTGCAGCGATCAGTTTGTCCCACAGATCGCTGGAACTGACGGGTTCTTCCTCCCAATCATCAGTTGCACCGGGAGGTGCGGCGTCCTTCCCCCCAGCGGCAGGTGCAACGTCCTCCCCCCCACGAAGGGAAACACACGTGCGAGGAGTCGGCTGCGTCAGAGGAGACGCACGCTGGGGTTTGGTGGAGCCAGCTCGGCTCTGCCGCCCATTCATCCTACGGCAAGTCCGAGCAGGTCGCCCCCCTCCTGAAGAACCCCCCCTCCCCGGGAAAACGGGATGTACTTGGGGAGGAGGAGGGTTGCGAGGAGTTACCGCTCTGTGAGGAGGTGATGAAAAAGGTTCCACCCTGATTGCCAAGCGAGTCCCGTGGAATGGGTTCCTTTTCCTCTCCTCTTCCTCACGTTGAGCGCTCTTTTTGGCCTCCCGGACCACGTACTCCAAGAGGGTTATTTTCCTGCTGGATTCGTTGTGGTCCGTGGATTCTGACATGATCGATGCTCTGCGGGTTTAAACTATAGGCAGGAAAACGAGGAGGCTCAGGTAAAAGTAAGTAAAAGTATGTATTTACAAAAAGGAAATAAATAAACAGCTGGCTGTGAAGCAACTTACTATGAGCGAAGTAGAACACATTGGTGATAACGAGCATGAGAGCCTTAGACAAGGACAATCCATGGACACTGACATAACACCACAGGGCTGAATATATACAGACATAGATGAGGTGAAATGACAGACACCTGAAGTGATCAGGATTAAACACAGATGTGACAGTGATGGGTAACAGGAGGAGGAGGAGCTGGTACACATGAGGGAAAACACAACAAGCAGGACCAGACCCAGAAACCTTACACTGAGTAGTTGCATAAAAAACACGTTGAAAAAATGAGACAAACTTTTGAACTGTTGAAAAGTCTTCAAAATGGTTGACAAGTCTTCAAAATGGATGTTAGATCAGAAACAAGCCTGTCAGAGACAAGAGATGAGTTTAAAAGACAATGATAGCAGACCAAAGTCTGTCAGTCATTTCAGGCAGAGATAGAACACGGTCGTCAAGCCCTGAAGACTTGGACCGGATATGAAGATTGAATAGGGAAGATTTTAGCTGCAGATGAGCTGAAAAAAACAAGAAAAGATGGAAACTTAAAGCAATGAAGAACCGCTCAGCAGCACATAATACCCTTAAAGACAACTGACCCCAGATAACTCTGTTGCAGTGTTTCGGCCCGAGCTGAAATTTTTCCGCCAAATGAATTGGCCTTTTGGGGGCTTTAACATATCCCAAAACTAACAAAATTTGGCGGACGCATCAGGACTGCTGAACATTAGCGGTTTGTTTTTTTTTTGCATTTTTTTTTTTGCTCTAGTGGCCGGTTTTTGTTGTAGAGGATGGAGGGCGAAACAGGGCAAGAGATGGGGGAGACATTGTGGAAAGGTCGTCGGGACTGGAATGTGAACCCGCGACACCACAGCAAGGACTACCCTTAAACATGGGCCGTGCTCTTAACCCCTGCGCCAGAGCTACGGCCCACATTTGCATATTTTAAGGGCGTTGCAAAAATTGCAACAGAAACGGCTAAAGAGCGCCCCATGGAAATTTTCAAAATACCCTCCGCTGTAAGGATGGCTTCCTCCTGTTGGTCTGTCTCCCTCCTTACATCCTGTGTCTGTCAGCTCTGCGTCTCTGGTCTGCGTCTCAGGTGTTTGTGTTTATACCATACCATACCATACCATTTTATTTATAAAGCACTTTAAACAGGAACAAGTCCACACCAAAGTGCTGGACAAACAAACACGCAACAGGCAACACAGACAATGAAGTACAACACGAAAAACATAAAAACATTGCAGAACAGCAGCATGTTTTAATGATTTTGGCACCACACCCGAGGATAGACTGCTATTTACAATCGAGAGAATGGAGGGACCTAGAGTGTGAAAAACCTCCTTTAGAAGCCGAGGGGGGACCACATCGAAGGGGGAGCCAGATGGTTTCAGGTTGCACATGACCTGCTCTAGAGAGGACAGAGAGACTGGTTCAAAATGTTCAAACACAGCAACAGATTGAGGTGGGATGGATGGATCGTGAGATGGAGGAGAAATGAGAGCCCTGGTGGTTGCAATTTTATCTAAAAAGAAATGTTGGAAGTTCTCGCACAGCTCAGTCGAGACTTCCATGGGTGATTGTTCAGTGAGGTGGAGAACAGATATATTCTATTCTATTCAGATTATAGTTAATTAAGACGTATATATTAGTCAGCGTTCATGTGTGTCTCATTGTCGGGTCATTGTCCCTGTTCCCTGGTGTGTCGTGTCCCAGCTCCTTGGTCTCGTGAGTACATCTCGTTCTGTATGTTTAGTGTTAGTACTCCAGCCACAGTTAGAGCGTCCGTATTAGGTTTTGTTTTGTACTGCCACGTCAGTGTTTGTTTTTGTCTTATTAAAGTATTTATGATTTTTACTCGTGCTTCTGAAAGTCTACCTGTCGGCACCACGGAGCTCATCCCTCACCCCACACCGTACCGTGACAGAAATGACCCAACCTTTTCTGAGTCTCGCAAACAGGTAATTCAGACTTACTCAGAGGCAAAAGATGTCTACGTCAGCTCAGAGGGAAGTTGCTATCATCAGAGTTGGCGGGTTTCAAACTGAACCCGCTTGGAGCAGCCATAGACCCAGGCTGGAACTGTTTCCATCTCCACTGCTGGTCGCGGAGCGAGCAAGGAGGAAGCGTGGAGACGGCCGCTCTGACCAGTTTACTTCCTTCACTCCTGCACGAGCCATTTTGCTGTGGTTTGTGTCCGACAACGATTCGGATCCGGAAGAACTTCTGCACGTTCCAGCTCCAGAAACACGGCGCCGCCAGAGGGGGTGGCGACCGGCGAGGTCACACATTTCCGGGTTTCAGGCCGCTCTCCCCCTTAATTCTTTCACGCTGTCAGAAAAGCCGGGGAAGATTTCGAAGGGGGAGGGGTAACCGCTCCCATGCTCGGTGACGTCTCAGGGGAGTGCGTAGAGGGGGGTGTATGGGATCCCCCACAACACGTCTGCAGGAGACACAGAGGCTCCTGCACATCACACAACCGAGAGGAAACCTCTTCACAAAACTGTTTCACAGAAGGAGTGTCAGAGCACCCGCTCTGAAGAGGAGCTGTCTGATCACACGTCGACCACAACGGTCGCTACACCTGTAGGACTCACGCAGGAAGAGCCTGCAGGACACACAGGAGAGTGTTCGAGCTCTCACTTTACTGAGGAGTGGACAGATCCCACCTCGGGGTCGCTGTGAGATAAGGATCCGAGGCCACTCTCACTCTACAGCAGATAAACAGACTGTTTTATGCTGCTGTCAATAACCCGGACCCTCATTATAAATATAAGACTTACTCCATTATTGAAGACATTATTATTAACAGTCCTTGTTTAAAACCTAACCCAGGTCTCACTCAGTTATTGACTTTGGCTAAAGCCTTAAAGGATGAGTTGTTTATTTTTGAGTGTGTTGTCTCCCCAGCCTCCACAGAGGTCGTTGATTCTGCGTGCTCTGCAGCAACAGAGGGCGCTGCTCCCAAGACTCCTACTGAGGGTGCTGAGGTTCCAGCACCGACAGAAGATACTGCACTATTGGCAGATGCTGCACCATTAGCAGCTATGGAGCGTGCAAAGGTCTCTCCAGCATTCACAAAGGGTGCTGTCCTGCCTGTGGCACCAGAGGGTGCTGTCCTGCCTGTGGCACCAGGGGGTGCTGTCCTGCCTGTGGCACCAGGGGGTGCTGTCCTGCCGGTGGCACAAGGGGGTGCTGTCCTACCGATGGCACCAGGGGATGCTACACCACCAGCTCCTACAAAGGGTCCTGCTTCTGTATCGTCCACAGAGGACGCTGCGTCTCCAGCATCGTCTACAGAGGGTCCTGCCTCTGCATCATCCACAGAGGGTCCTGCCTCTGCATCGTCCACAGAGGACGTTGCGTCTCCAGCATCGCCTAGGAGCGTCCACTCACCGTCGATGCCTCTATGTCGATGAAAGGTCTCCACGCTATAGACAACACTACGTCGATGGAGGGTCTCCACGCTAGCGACATCTCCACATTGATGGAGGGTCTCCACGCTGCCGACACCTCCACGTCGATGGACGCCTCCAAGTTGATAGAGGGTCCCCTCACTGCTGACGCCTCCACGTCAATGGAGGGTCCCCTCACCGCTGATGCCTCCACGTCGATGGAGGGTCACCTTACCGTTGACGCCTTCACATCGATGGAGGGTCCCCTCACCACTGACGTCTCCACGTCAATGGAGGGTCTTCTCATTACGTTTGAGGTCTGCACGACTCACGTTTCCTGTCCAGAGGGTTCTCAGCAGTGAGCCCCTCACGTTACCTGTTCTGGGTGGGCCCTGGAGGGTGCCACCCACATCTTCTGCTTTCCAAAGGTCCCGCAACAAGAGGGCGCTGCCTTGCCTCCGGCTCTAGAGGACGCCAACCTACCTGAAACTCTCGTCCCTGTCCTGCTTCCGTCTGAAAGGCCTGATGGATGACCTCTCAACCGCCTACCTGACCGGCCCTGGATTGATGAATGGTCTCCAGGCTCCCCGTCTGACCTAGTCCCGTCTGAAAAGCATGTTGGACGAACCCTTAACTGCCTGCCTGACCGCCCCCGGCTCGATGACTGGTCTCCAGGCCACCCATCTGACCTGTCTCTCCTTGATCCGGCTCCAGAGGGCGCTGCCCTGCCTCTGGCCCCAGAGGCCGTTGCCTCCACCACATCGATGGATGGTCTCCACACCGATGATGTCTCATCGCTTGTTGTCATTACGACAGATGACGTCTCCACACTCGACGCCGTCCTACCGCTCGAGGAAGAAGACGTCCTGCCGCTCGAAGAAGAAGACATCCTACCGTTCGGAGAAGAAAATGTCTTGCCGCTCGAAGAAGAAGACGTCCTGCCGCTCGAAGAAGAAGGCGTCCTGCCGCTCGAAGAAGAAGACGTCCTGCCACTCGAAGAAGAAGACGTCCTGCCGCTCGAAGAAGAAGACGTCCTGCCGCTCGAAGGAGAAGACGTCCTACCGCTCGAAGAAGACGTCCTGCCGCTCGAAGAAGACGTCCTACCACTCGAAGAAGAAGACGTTCTGCCGCTCGAAGAAGATGTCCTACCATTTGAAGAAAACGTCTCAACGCCCGATGATGTCTCACCCGACGTCTCAACGCCCGATGACGTCTCGCCCGACGTCTCAATGCCCGATGACGTCTCTTCTGACTTCACGCCTGATGACGTCTCTACGCCCGACTTCACGTCTGATGGCGTCTCTACGCCCGACTTCACACCTGATGACGTCTCCACGCTTAGTGACATTTCGACGCTCTGTGCACCAGCCAACGAAGTCTGTGCACCAGCCGACAAAGTCTGTGCACCAGCCAACAAAGTCCGTGCACCAGCCGACGACGATGTCCGTGCACCTGCCGCCGATGTCGGCCTCGACACCAACGTCAGTGCACCTGCCAACGTAGTTCCTGTTCTGGGAGGGCCCTGGAGGGCACCTCCCACGCTTCCTGTTCTGGGTGGGTCCTGGAGGGTGCCACCCTCATCTTCAATTGTCCTGAGGCCTCGTCACCAACGGAAGCTCCTAGTAGTGGACGGCCTTCCTACCGCCCGCCTGACCGGTCGCCCGCCTGATGTGACCTTGCTCGATGGACGACCTCCGGGTCGCCCGCCTGATGTGACTCTGTAAGATGGATGGCCTCTCGGTCGTCCACCAGATGGGACCCTACGCGATGGACGGTCTCCCGGTCGCCCGCCTGATGGGCCCTTGCCCGAGGTCGACGCCCTGGCCTCTATGTTTGGACGCTTGTTAGTTTTCTAGGTTTAGCTTTTGTGTTTAGCATTTGTCCCAGGCCCAGTTCCTGTCAGTTTTTGGTTTGTTGTCCTTGTGTTTTGTCCCCTGTCCTTGTGTTTTCTCGTGCCCGCCATCCCTGCGGTTCCTCCCTCCGCCCGCCCTGTTTTTTGGGAGGTGTTCTTTGTGGACGCCGGGAGGCGTCTTTGAGGGGGGGGTACTATAAGGATGGCTCCCTCTGTTGGTCTGTCTTCCTCCTTACATCCTGTGTCTGTCAGCTCTGCATCTCTGGTCTGCGTCTCAGGTGTTTGTGTTTATAGTTAATTAAGACGTATATATTAGTCAGCGTTCATGTGTGTCTCATTGTCAGGTCATTGTCCCTGTTCCCTGGTGTGTCGTGTTCCAGCTCCTTGGTCTCGTGAGTACATCTCATTCTGTATGTTTAGTGTTAGTACTCCAGCCACAGTTAGAGCGTCCGTATTAGGTTTTGTTTGGTACTGAAACGTCAATGTTTGTTTTTGTATTATTAAAGTATTTATGATTTTTACTCGTGCTTCTGAGAGTCTACCTGTCTGCACCACGCGGCTCATCCCTCACCCCACACCGAACCGTGACATCCGCATTAGCCTTAGTTTGTCGTAGAAGCTTGAAATTTGGTACACTTGTCCAATTCCCCAAGTTGCACATAAACCCTCTGGTAGCAACAGTGTACAATAAACAGGAAGGCAGCCATTTTGGAACGCCGTCCCAAATTTCCCACCTTTTTGGCGGTTTACAGCCTCCGCATTTGAACAAACGCCTTCTAGGGATTTCACTCAATCGGTTTCAAATTTGGCCATTTGGTTCAAAGGGCATGGGGGATGCAAAATTATCTAAACGGTTCGTTTTGGAGCATGCTGAAGGGGCGGGGTCAGACCTCAAAGTTTGACATCTCGCCATCAAAAACGAAACGCTAATAGCACCTACATGAAAACTGTCTGAGACATCAAACCTTCAGTGACTGACCACATCCAGTCCCCTGCAAGACTGAATGGTCAAATCATGACATTGCTTAAGCCACGCCCCCTGACCAAAGGATGTGTAAAGTTTTACATTGAACGGTCCCTGTCTGACCCATTACCTAATCAGCATGATAGTGTTTCCAGTGACCGAAGACATGTTGGAGTAACTTGCTTTCCAACACTGACAGTTTGGTGTGGAACATGTGGGCGCTGGTAGCTTCACACATGCTATGCTACGTTTACTAAACGTCTCCTCCTGCCCGCCCACACTGGAGAAGCAGGAAGGGGAGGGGGAGCACAGCAGAGGGCTGTGTGTGTAGAAGGATGGGGGCTGCCTGGGAGAAAAAGATGGCAGGATTTCCAAGTATAAAACTATATTGTTTGTATCGAGATAGTCTCAACTTATATCGCCCCCAATTTTTATTTTGATGTTTTAAAAATTCAAGATTTTTTTTTCATTCAACCTTTATTTAGGCAGGTTAATCCCATTGAGCCTAGACTCATTTACAAGACAGACCTGGTTTCAACAAAGAATGATGACAACAGCGACAATAGACTTTCCTTTGAGAATCAACAATAGACAATCATAAGAGGCATACAGATTTTTTTAACAAGTTAAAAATATATCAAAGTAGCAAAACAGACAGATTATAAGGCAAATTTAGAAAACTAAAAACAGGAACATGGCTGCATTGGTTTTTGCCAGGATTCTTAAAGCCATTTAGAGATGTCAAGGTCGAGAGCTTCAGATCTTTTTGTAAGATATTCCAGGAAGCAGGAGCAGAGTAGGAGAAGGCCCTTTTGCTAAGTGCAGTCCTAACTGAGGGAACACTGCAGGTAATCATGTCCTGAGAGTGCACGCTGTAGCTGCACTCACGCAAAGACATGTAGGAGGAGATGTATGAAGGCAGCAGAATGTAGCATGAAGCTGCACTGCTCTAATTTTGACCCTCGACCCTTATTCATCTTTCATTCAACCTTTATTTAGTCATGTTAATCTCATTGAGCCTCGTGGACTCATTTACAAGAGAGACCTGTCTACAAACTAAAGAATGATGACAACAGCAACAGTAGATTTTCCTTAAACAATCAACAATAGTCAAACATAGGAGAGAAATACAGATTTTTTTTAAACAAGTTAAAACAAAGATTTCAGACTCACCATGAATCGTGTGTTTTAAAATGACCTCTGACTTCAATAATGTCTGATGTTTTTCTACACATTTCTCGTCAGGGACACAGAGTCAGCTACAGTCTGACAAATGTTTACCTTATTCTTCCTCTGTTTCTAAGAAAGAAAAATAAATCATTAATGAAGTTTGTTTTATTTGATTAACAAGTGTGAATATGAATAATTTGGATTTAAAAAAGCTAAGTCTGGTCCTCTGGACATTCAAAAAACAAAACAAAAAATTATGTGAAGGGGCAAATTACCTACCACTCGTATTCATTTTTGCTTTCACTCAAAAAGAAAAACAAGCCCAACTGGTTGATCCACTGTGAGAGGGTGCTATTTATAAGACTGAGCTGAATACAGCGCCTCAGACTGAGGAAGTCTTTTGGAGGAAAGACGAAATGTTTCTACAATTTTTTTGTTTTGTTTTGTTTTTTGAATGTCCAGAGGACCAGACTTAGCTTTTTTAGATTTACTGTATTCTTTGTTCTTTATTCTTTTCTCTAGAGTGAGAAGACCACACGAAAATGAGCTCAGATAAGTGGGGAAAATATGGGAAAAAATATAATAAAGAATGGGAGAAAGAGCACACACTTAAAGCATTATTCAGGATAGAGATTAAAGAAAGTTTTTTGTTGACTTTGCTTACTATGAGTTTGCAGTTTCATTTTTATTTTATTTTTTAATTTGTACGCATCCTTTATGATGCGTCCTTTATGATTGTCTGTTGTTGTTCGTTGTCCATTGTTGTCATCACTCTTCGTTTAAAATTCAGGTCTCTGAAATGAGTCCCAGAGGCTTAATGGGATTAATTTGTATAAAAATGCAAAAAAATTTTTTTATTTTTTAGAGTGGATATGTTCTTCAAAGTGTTTAGCATAATTTTACTGTTTATATGTAATGCCATAATAAATTTATGTTTATACTGTTTTAAAACAGCCTTTGTTTTACACAATGGGGTGGGTTGCCAGTTGGGCTTGTTTTGGGCTTGTTTTCAAAGAACTAGTCGCTTGTTTCTGTCGCGAGATCTGGCAACACTGAAAGCTTCCTTGAACAAAACTTCAGGCAGCTTCATAAAAGGTTTTCTATGACATTGTTCCTCAGAATGCATTCTGATTATATGTAAATCTGCATACTTTAACTTCTGTTCAATTAAATCTTTTATACTAAGGCGAAGACTCCTGGAATTATGTTTTTGGATCCTTTTGAACACTCCAGAATCCTTCAGACGTGAAGATCCTGAGCACACGAGGAGGGTGAGATAAGGCCCAACGAGCAGAGCAGCCGTTCGCATCCAGAGGAGAGGCGCCTTAAATCAAAAAGGTAAGCAAGTTTTTTTTTGTTCTGTGCTCCTACGTTTTAAATGCTTTTTCAATTCTTCAGTATTATCATTAGTGTTTCATACTTTTCCATTAATTTTACTCCCATTGTTGTTGTTGTTAAGCACTTTGATAACAGTTTCTGTTTTAAAATTGATCTACAAATAAACTTGACTTGGTACTGTTCTTTAACATTTGACTCCAGTGTGCCCCCTAGATTAATCCAACAGTTATATCTCAGTGATACATCATCTGATCTGAACCTGATGTGTGGTGCTTCATCAATGATCACTTCTAGAGAAATTGATTTGTTGATTCATGACATCACTTAAGCCCCACCCACTCAGACAAGAAACTGATGATTATTGGGTGACTCTTCCAGCTTCGCCCTGTGTAAGATATAAGACTGAAACTGTATTCGTAAACTGTTGATTACCACACAAGACATGTTGAAAAGCCTAAAGGAAGTGTTCATCAAACATTCGCCACAAAACAGGAAGTCACAATAACTCCTGTCTGGAAGGTCGGATTTTAGCCAAACATGGAAAGCTTGCAGCTGGACTCGTACTGATATAGGCGGAAGGTGATTTTGAAGATTCGGCGTATGCGCACCCTGGATGACGCGTGCAAGAATGGAATGACAGCATTCACGATTGTGACAGGGAAGCATTACTCAAACTCCGGTGGTCGCAGGTGATATTGAAGATTTGGCAAATGCACACCCTGGTGAATGGATGCAGGATAGGAACGAGAGCGTTCGCAATGGTGACTGGGTGGACATACTGGAGCTCCGTAAGGCCGAAGCGGTGCTTTGCTGCGAGGGCCTCAATGCTGCTTGCAGCTTTAATTTTGGTTAAACTTTGAAAAAAATATGCAATCTCATGCAATTTTCTGACATCTCACATGCTCTGACCTTATCTGTTACTGCTACAAGCATGTGCTGTAAAAGTCCTTGGCTGATTTTTGGGCAGCACGGTGGCACAACTGGTAGAGCTGCTGCCTCTCAGCGAGAAGGTTGCCGGTTCAAATCCCGGTCCGGGGCCTTTCTGGGTGGAGTTTGCATGTTCTCCCCGTGCATGCGTGGGTTTCCTCCGGGTACTCCGGTTTCCTCCCACAGACCAAAAAACATGCATGTTAGGCTGATTGGTGACTCTAAATTGACCCTAGGTGTGAGTGTGAGAGTGGATGGTTGTTTGGTGTGAGTGAGACAGGTCCCTCTTGTAAATGAGTCCCCGTGACTCAACGAGGCTAGCCTGTATAAATAAAGGTTGAATGAATGAAAAATTTTTTAAAGCCCTTTGGCTGCAGTGGCCATCTTGAATTAGGCTGACTAAAAGTTTTAAATGTACATCCATTGATTAATTTCTGAAAGATTCATTAACATTTGTTCACTGGTTAATGTGATATATATTAACAGTAGACAGAAGAACATATGCACACATACAGGCATTATTACTTCATCTTTGCATTCAGCAGCAGGAGATTAAGAAAGTTCTGTGCTTTTTAAAGGTGTGCACCTGAGCCAGATCCTGAGTTGAAGTCATCGTCATCTTCAGGGTAGTAACCTCCTGATCCAGCCTCATTCAGGTACATATCATCCACTTGAGAGGAAGTCCTGACTGCCTGCACTACCTGCGAAGCAAACAGATCAAAATGACTCATTATCATTCAAACAAGATCCGTGAGAAATCAACTCAGCCATCTCCACTTAGCTTTGAGTGCAATACTTCAACTGTAGACCAAATTTTAAATAACCTGCAGTAAAATACTCCATGGGCAGTGACCGAAGGTGGGGACCTTGGCGCTCGGACCCTGGCTTACCAAAGCTGGCTCTTGGGACATGGAATGTAACCTATCCGGCAGGGAAGGAGCCTGAGTTTGTGCATGAGGT
This sequence comes from Garcialebias charrua, assembly GCA_038048925.1. Taxonomy (NCBI): domain Eukaryota; kingdom Metazoa; phylum Chordata; class Actinopteri; order Cyprinodontiformes; family Rivulidae; genus Garcialebias; species Garcialebias charrua. Next base: position 26,936 of record JBBPBX010040824.1, read on the forward strand.
TGAGAGGTACTGGCTAGATTTAGTTGGGCTCACCTTGACGCACAACATGGACTGGAACCAATCTCCTTGAGAGGGACTGTACTTAATACCACTCTGGAGTGAGAGGCATCTGGCTGGTGTGGGTCTACTTTTTTTAGTTGTGCAAGATAAATAGGTATGGGGCTGATCCGATCCAGTATCGACCTCCGATACCAGCATAACTTTTGTATCAGATTTTTCCGATCCAACCTTCTGATATTTCAGATCCATGATGCACCTTGGCTTCAAACTTATGTGCTATCTTTAATGTATTTATATAATATGTTATTGTAAATTATTGTCTCAATGTTTGTCTCATTTCATGCTAGCCATTATGAACTGGTTGTGGAAATAAGTCAAAGTCACCTTTATTGTCAAAACTGCAATATGTACATGACAGGATTGAAAGAACATTACTCTCAGACCCCTGGTGCAACAATAACCATTTAAACATTAAAAACTTAAATAAGCATTAACATAAAATGAAATATTAAAAGTAATAAAAGTGTGATACTGTCCTGAATTGTAGCATAGTAGTATAAAAATATAAAAAGTATATAAATATATATATATATATATATATATATATATGTATATATATATATATATATATATATATATATATATATATATATGTATATATATATATATATATATATATATATATATATATATATATATATATACAGTGGAGAGGACAAGTATTTGATACACTGCTGATTTTTCAGGTCTTCCCACTTGCAAAACATGTAGAAGACTGTAATTGTTATCATAGGTACTCTTCAACTGTGAGTGATGGAATCTAAAACAAAAATCCAGACAAATACATTGTATGATTTTTAAACAATTAATTCCCATTTTATTGTGTGACATAAGTATTTGATACACCAGAAAAAGGAACTTAATATTTGGTACAGAAACCTTTGTTTGCAATTACAGAGATGAGACGTTTCCTGTAGTTCTTGACAAGGTTTGCACACACTGCAGCAGGGATTTTGGCCCACTCCTCCATACAGATCTCCTCCAGAGCCTTCAGGTTCCGTGGCTGTCGCTGGGCCACACGGACTTTAAGCTCCCTCCAAAGATTTTCTATTGGATTCAGGTCTGGAGACTGGCTAGGCCACTCCAGCACCATAAGATGTTTCCTACGGAGCCACTCTTTAGTTGCCCTGGCTGTGTGTTTTGGGTCGTTATCATGCTGGAAGACCCAGCCACGACCCATCTTCAGTGCTCTTACTGAGGGAAGGAGGTTGTTGGCCAAAATCTCACGATACATGGCCCCATCCATCCTTCCCACAATACGGTGCAGTCGTCCTGTCCCCTTTGCAGAAAAGCATCCCCAAAGAAGGATGTTTCCACCGCCATGCTTCACGGTTGGGATGGTGTTCTTGGGGTTGTACTCATCATTCTTCTTCCTCCAAACATGACGAGTGGAGTTTAAACCAAAATGTTCTATTTTTGTCTCATCAGACCACATGACCTTCTCCCATTCCTCCTCTGAATCATTCAGATGGTCGTTTGCAAACTTCAGACGGGCTTTGACATGCGTTGGCTTGAGGAAGGGCACCTTGCGTGCACTGCAGGATTTTAATCCTTGACGGCGTAGAGTGTTACTGATTGTTTTCTTTTAGACTGTGGTCCCAGCTCTATTCAGGTCATTGACCAGGTCCTGCCGTGTAGTTCTGGGCTCATTCCTCACCTTCCTCAAGATCATTGATGCTCCACGAGGTGAGATCTTGCATGGCGCCCCAGACCGAGGGAGATTTTCCGTTATTTTGCATTTCTTCCATTTCCTAATAATTGCACCAACAGTTGTTGCCTTCTCACCAAGCTGCTTGCCTATTGTCCTGTAGCCCATCCCAGCCTTGTGCAGGTCTACAATTTTATCCCTGATGTCCTTACACAGCTCTCTGGTCTTGGGCATTGTGGAGATGCTGGAGTCTGACTGATTGAGTGTGTGGACAGGTGTCTTTTATACAGCTAACAAGTTCAAACAGGGGCAGTTAATACAGGTAATGAGTGGAGAACAGGAGGGTTTCTTAAAGAAGAAGTAACATGTCTGTGAGAGCCAAAATTCTTACTGGTTGATAGATGATCAAATACTTATTTCACACAATGAAATGGAAATTAATTATTTAAAAATCATACAATGTATTTGTCTGGATTTTTGTTTTAGATTCCATCACTCACAGTTGAAGAGTACCTATGATAACAATTACA
>JBBPBX010040825.1:0-22630 GCA_038048925.1 Garcialebias charrua
CAGGCACCCCCCAATCATCTGACCTCCCATCACAATTTCTTGTTGACTCTGTTCCTGTGTCAAATAAGCACGAGATCCTGAACTGTTTCAATAAACATTTTGTTGCTTCTAGTTCATTATTTGACACAGTTACAAACGGAAAATCAGCCACTTTATCTAATAATCAAACTTCTACAAATCAAATCCCTCCTACAAGTCAACCATCTGTTAATCACACCTTCTCTTTTTCTCCGTTCTCAGTCAGTGAGGTAAATAAACTGTTAAATGATCTTGATCCTAAAAAATCTGCAGGTCCAGATGAACTTCCACCTTATTTCTTAAGGCTGGCTGCTCATATCATCACAGTCCCTGTGACCCACATCTTTAATCTGTCCATAAGCCAAAACACCATTCCGGATGCTTGGAAAACAGCCTTTGTTCTTCCTTTGCTGAAGGGAGGTGACCCCACCTCACTGAACAATTATCGACCGATCTCTAAACTCTGCATCTTAGCCAAGGTTCTAGAAAAACTGATAAACTCTCAGATCAAAAATTATCTGGACTCATTTAACATCTTACCTCTTCATCAATCTGGTTTCAGGAAAAAACACAGCACAACAACTGCTTCTCTGAAGGTTCTGAATGATGTTGTTGAAGCATTGGATGCTAAGGACTATTGTGCTGCACTTTTCTTAGACCTGTCTAAAGCTTTTGACACTGTGGATCATAACATCCTGTGTCATAAGCTCTCAGAAATCGGTTTCTCTGATCACACCATCGGTTGGTTTTCTAACTATCTTTCCAATCGGAGGCAATGTGTTCAACATAACGGTACTTCTTCCAGCTATTTAACAGTTAAAAATGGTGTACCACAAGGCTCAGTTTTAGGACCAACTCTCTTTACAATCTACATAGCTAATGTAGGTCACTGCATCCCTGATGCATCCTTACATTTCTATGCTGATGATACAGTTGTTTACTGCCGAGCTAAAACAGTTGCTAAGGCTTTCCAGTTACTGCAATCCGCTTTTGACATCATCCAGTCAGATTTGTTCCGTCTCAAACTTGTCCTAAATGCTGATAAAACAAAAGGGATGTTTTTTTCAAATAGGAAGGCGGTTCCAGCAGATCCTCCTCTGATTTTATCTTCAAATGGTGTCCCTATTGAGTTTGTTGATTCCTATAAATATCTGGGTATCCTGATCGATTCACATCTCTCTTTTAAACTCCACGTGGAAAACCTAGTGAAGAAACTGAAAGTTAAACTGGGTTTCTTTTTCAGAAACAAATCATGTCTAACACTGAATGTTAGGAAACGCCTTGTATCTGTGACTTTCCTTCCCTCCATTGATTACGGTGACATTCTCTACATGAATGCTCCTACAAGCACCCTGCGGATGTTGGATGTTGTCTATCATGGTGCACTAAGATTCATAACTGGCTGTGATTATCGTACCCACCACTGCACCCTGTATTCACTGGTTAACTGGACATCATTAACCTCACGCAGACTCTTCCACTGGTACATTTTCATCTTTAAATCACTTCTTGGTCTGCTGCCCTCATACATCTCCTCCTACATGTCTTTGCGTGAGTGCAGCTACAGCGTGCGCTCTCAGGACATGATTACCTGCAGTGTTCCGTCAGTGAGGACTGAACTTGGAAAAAGGGCCTTCTCCTACTCTGCTCCTGCTTCATGGAATATCTTACAAAAAGATCTGAAGCTCTCGACCTTGACTTGTCTAAATGGTTTTCAGCAAAGGTGGGCGGATGAACGCTAGAGAGCGCTAAAGCGCTATTCCGCTTACAGTGGACCTAAACTTTTTGTCAGCGTTTTTGTGAATTGACTAACTTTTATAATTCATAAGCGGATTTGTGCTATTTTTATTTAAAATGCAGTACCGCTAATAACTAATTATCTATCAGTAAAAACCAATAAACTTATTTACAAGCTCTTATGCTGCTTGTTTTTTACCTTTTTCCCCACCGTAAGAGCAGAGAGGAGGAAGGGTTGGAGGGGGGAGGGAGGGTTGGAGGGGGGAGGGGGGCAGAGCTGAGAACAGACTCGGCTCTACCATGTAGGTAAATGCCTGGGGGTCCCATTTCAGCAGTGGCCCCGGCCCCGCCTCGCCCCGTGCAGTCACCTACATCACTAACATTGCTCATGCTTGTTAATGTACATTTAACATAAAAATAATTATAGTTACGATGAAAACGATCATTAAATATACGCAATAAAAAAACGGTCGATTTCTTTATCCCCCTACTAAAAATGGACTATTCCATCTTCCGGGTCATAGTTGAACTCAGGGGCTAATTCTGTAGCTGGCTGCGCTCGGTGTCTTCATAAATCCTTAAAGAACCCCGCTGTTTCAAGCCAAATTAACGTGGCCGGATGATTTTAAGGTGTGTTTTGTGTCGACCATTCGACGGTGAGTCGTTATTTTTATGTATTTTAGTTACTTTTCATTAAATCTGTTGACTACCTATAGACGCTAACTGTGTCTGCCGGTTGGTTGTGCTGGGTTACTAATGGAAATCCTTAGAGAACCCAGCTGTTTCAAGCCAAATTAACGTGGCCGGAGTATTTTATTGTGCGTTTTGTGTCGACCATTCGACGGCGAGTCGTTAGTTTCATGTATTTGGGTTACTTTCATGTATAAATGCGGTGGCGACACACCCGTGTATTTGAGATTTAAACGTGGTTTTAGGGATTAAAAGATCATTCTATTTTTTGTTAATTTCGTGGCCGAATAGAATATATGTACGTAAAGTATTAAATAAATCCTTTGATTTTTGTAATTTCATCCTTTTAGGATCATTTTTGTTACTTTTCAGTTGGCAGTGTAGTGCAAATATTGATAACGCTGCCGGCTATATATAAATATATATATATATATATATATATATATATATATATATATATATATATATATATATATATATATATATATATATATATATATATATATATATATATATATATATATATATATATATATATATATATATATATATATATAAATATATAAATAGCGGATTAGATTAGCTTCCCCTAATTTTCATAAGACATTTGTGCTTTTGAAATTGTGGACCTAAAAAAATTAATAAGCGTTTTAGAAATTGTGGAACTAATTTTTTAATTAGCGGTGCCCAGCTTTGGTTTTCAGAATCTGTTGGAATCCTGGCAAAAACCAATGCAGATTTGTTCCTGTCTTTGATTTTATACGTCTACCTTATGTTTTGTTCGTTTTTTGATACTTTGTAAAAATAATAATAATAATAATAATAATGTATTTCTTTCTTTTGTTTTTTTCTCTTTTTTGTTTTCTATTGATTATTGTTTATTGTTTAAGGAAATTCTACCATTGCTGTTCATCGTTCTTTAGTTTTAGCAGGTTGCTTTCATAAATGAGCCCATGAGGTTCAATAAGATTTACCTGACTAAATAAAGGTTGAATGAATGAAAAATGGTATTCACCATTTGTTACAAATGTTATATTTACAGGTGTAAACAACCTGACTGGACGGCTTACAACCATGTGTTCTGTTCTAAAACCAGAAGCCCCCTTGATTGGGATCATCACAGAACCATGTGAACAAAAAGAACCCGGCAACACTTTAAAAGTATGTTTTCAAATAATAGAACTATTCTGCAGAATATGTGCGATCAACTTTGAATCAAAACACACTAATATTTTCCAAAGAACTAAAAGTTTTATAGAACGTATAAAAAAGTTATTTAAAAATCTTAGCTATTCAGATATTGTAATCAATAAATGATTGCAGACTTAATTTACTTGCTTTTGTCACAGAACTGAAAAGTGAAGATTTTCTGTATTTGCTTGTTCTTGTACTCGCTGAAAGGAGAATGCACCCTCGATTTCCCCAGCTGACAGATGGATGATTTCATGTCTCGCCCAGACAGACAGGTGAAAGTGACCAGCAGTGAAAGCACTCAGTCTATATGCTCCTCTCTCTCTGCTTCCTGACAATGTTTTAATAATAATAATAATAATAATAATGAATTCAATTTATAACGCACTTTTCATTAATGAAAATCTCAAAGTGCAGTTTATCACTGTGGAGGTTTTCAGAGCGGCTGCATTTTTAGTTTTCTCCTCCACCCTCAGCTGGTAAAGTTAGATTTCAACTTTCCCCTTCCATTTCTGTCCTGTTTTGTTTTCAGATTCAGTTTATTATTGCCATTGTCAATGAACAGGATTCACAGACTAGGAATTTGCTTCGGCATAACGGTGCATAAAATATAGAAACATAAAAAAACATAAACCATAAAACATCAATACAATATTCAGTGAACAAAACCTACTAAGAAACAGCGCAATTAGAGTGGTGCAATCAAAATACAGTGATACAGTGATTCCCAATCAAAATACAAAATACAGCGACCAAGGCAAGTTATGGGGTTTATTCTGTTTTGCATGGTTACATTCATCATGTTCTGTGTGCAGACGTTCTTTTTCGTAGAACACTACTGTACTGGTAAAAGCCTGCAGGTGAGCACTAAACTGAAAATCAGTTAAATTACTTTTTAGCATTTGCAGTGACGGCTGGTGGTGATCTTTTTAGGGTGGGCTAATTCACACACTCACACACACACACACACACACACACACACACACGTATAATGTACACATACATGTTTGAATAGTTTGAATTGATTGTTTGATAAGGAGCAGATATGATAAGAAATGTTTTCTTCTTCTGCTTCCTTTCATTTTATGTTATGTTTAATTTTTCTTTTTAAAAAATTGTCATTGTTTTTAATATGAAATGAATAAAATTATACAATACAATACAATGTGATCACAATCTGATAGGCCTACCTTTGTGCTTGACGGATTTTTCATGCAGTCGGACACTGCGGTAAAGTTAGTTTTACGTTGGAAGTTGGATATTCGAGCTCCGTGGCTTCAGGGGTGCGTTGCTCTCGTCAGTCCGCTTCATGGAGTCTGATTTCGGCAGTCTGACGGACACCGTTCCTTCCCCCATGAGACACTAAAGTCGCAGTTACAAATCTTACAAAACGCGTAATTGTGCCCCCCACCCTACTCTTCTTTTAGGAAAAGTAAATTCGCTGTCCCATTTTTCAAGATATTTACACTAAGTCTTAACTTTTTTGGCAGGGACGCCTTTTCTCTCGTTACATTCATCCATCTCTGTGTTTTTCCGGGTTTGTTCCCGGCCGCTGCCAGCACAAACATCGCGAGAACTGCCACCGAGGCTACTGCAGGTGGCAGTTCTCGCGAGGCTAGTGACATAATTCAGAGGCACTGGAATGTTTTTTTAAGAATATTATAATACGGGAAATTTCCGGGAAAATAATAATTCGGGATGACGACGGGAAAGAGGGGTAAAATACGGTAGTTTCCCGGCCAAAACGGGAGACTTGACAGGTATGGTTCATGCTAATCTTGCTCGCCATGGTACCACTACCTACACTAAACCACACCCACATAAACTTGGGCTTGAAGCACGTTATTGTACGTCCACCCTAACTGGCTTATTTCTGTGGCATTGGGCTGATCCTGGGCTGACCAGAATTAGCCCCAATGAGCCGCAAACTGAGGGGGCGTGGCGAGACGCATGTCAATCATTCTGAACCACAGAGACATTGAATTAAAATGGGCTGTGAAAAGTTAGCCCTGCAGAACGACCCTGGGATCTTCCCAGATGGTTTAGCACCAGTTTTTGTTGTAAATTTCACTAAATAAGACACATTATTTTTAAATTCTGTTTATTTTTAAGTTGTTATTTATAAATTGTTTATAATTATATAATTATATTATAATTATATAATGTTTAACCTTTTTATTGTGAATACCAGGAAGGGCTTAGCCCTACTAGCCCACTTATACCAGCCGTCCCTGAGCATTTGTAAGAGTATCTTACTGTTTGTGTTTACTCCTCAAACAGAGCCAGTAAAGTCTTTTTTATTTTTTTTATTTTTTTCAGCACCCACTGGTGAGCTGTGAGATCGTTGAGAAGCTCCTTCTTAGAGCTGTAAATTCTCAGGGTCCTCTTCTGCTCAATGAGAGTTTGGAACCTGTTCCCACTGCTAGTAGCACAATCCCCCTGGGGTCTTTCTAGCCGTTTACGCATTTGCCGGCCCTCCCCGGCTCTCCCTGGCTCCTCCCTGCTTCTAACCCTGGTTCAGCATGTTCGCATTTTCCTTTTTTTCCCCGACTCCGCCCTCGTCATGGAACCATCTCCTCCGTGGTTCCATCGGGCTCAGCTCTCCGGGCCCAGTTTCACGTCATTTACTGCTCACATTTGATTCGTTGTTTGCAGCAGGGGCTGGACTGCTTCGTGTAGGGGCTGGACCAGAGGGCGGGACTAGCTGCGTGTTGAGTCATCAACTGCGACTGCTGTTAACCTCGCGTTCTAACAACAACAACCTCCATTTTAGAAAACAGCATGTCTACCTCCCAAGCCCACGCTGCGTGCGTTCCGTGGTCAAACGATGAAGTAAGCTTCTTCCTAAATTACCTCGCAGACGAGCGTGTGCAGAGGGAGCTGGACAGCAGCACACGAAATGAAAAAGTTTTCAAGCGTGCGTCTGAGGAAATGGCTGTGGCTGGCTTCACTCGGACCTCCAAGCAATGCCGGGAGAAGCTAAAGAAGATGAAATCAGACTACCGGACCATGAAAGACCATAACGGTAAAAGTGGACGAGGAAGGAAGGATTGGCGCTGGTTCAAAAAAATGGACGAGATCTTTGGAAAACGGCCATCCAGCAACGGTAGCCAAATGGCTCTCGACTCAGCCACCCAAATGTTGGAGAGCGAGATGGAAGGTGAGCTGTTGTTACTTGTGTTTATTAGTCATCTTTTGTCTTCCTAAATAAACTCAAAAACGTGTACAGGCTGCTGGGTTTGTGGCTACTTTTCTGGCTAGCTATTGTCAAGCCACGCTTGAGGCAGCAGCTAGCCTCTTAGCACAACAGGCTAGCTAGCCTAGCACAACAGGCTAACGTAGTTCGTGTAACGTGTGTTTTTTCTTTTAAATTAGATCATTCGACGCCGTCTTCAACGCCAGCAGAAAATCCTGAGTCCTCTTCTACCACTTCAGAGGAGTAAACGGGTGAATTGTGTTCACAACCAACCACACCACCAGTGTGCTCAGCTGGGAGGGCCTCAACTCCGGACCCCACGGCCTCTGCTTCACGTGCTCAGCCAGGTGGGCTCAGTGTTTGTTTATGTAATGAAAATAACCCGCAAAAAAATAAATGTAATTCTAGCATAAAGACTGAACTTCTAACTAACTAGCAAACTAACAATACCTTTGGGAGTACATATAACTGTAGACAACTTTCTACTTGTTCTCAAAATGTGTGTATGTCATTTAATTAATCAATGTTTGACATATTAATAAATGAATTAATAAATACGTATCCGACACAAAACAATACTGTACATACTTAAATAAAAGTAGAAATATATGTCCTACATAATGCTAAAGAAAACAATTAAATATCTAAATAGATGAAGTAGATAAAGTACTATATAAAGTAGAAATATATATTTTAATGAGAAATAAAATCATAAATATATGTATTGTTTATTATTTCAACGAGCAGAATTACATTGATAAGAAAAAGGAGAAGCTAAAAAAGGCAAAGCAAAATATTTTAATATATTGACAGAAAATCATGTGTTAAAAGTAATAAAAAGAATATATATAAATATGATGAATATATATATTTCTGCTTTTATTTATTATTATGTCAGTTTGGTCCTTCATAGACAGAAGTATTTCCAAATGTGTGTGTAATGTGCAATGCTCTGTGTTGGTTTTCAGGTTTGCGTTTCAGGAAACGCACACGCAGCACCTCATATGCAGATTACATCCTGGCAATGCATGAGGAGTCTCGTGAGGACCGTCTCCATCGAGACCGCCTTATGGACCGGCAGGTGGAGATGTTGGACCGGCAGGTGGAGATGTTGGACCGGCAGGTGGAGATGTTGGACCGGCAGGTGGAGATGTTGGCAGATGAAGGACAGAAGGATCGGGAGCAGGAGGCCACCATCCGTCAACAGGAGATGGCGAACCGGAAGGCAGACGCAGGGAGCATGAGGCTGATTGCACGACAGCACAAACGCATAGCCGACTCCTTTGCCAAGCTTGTGGATGTGATGGCTGCCAGAAAGTGAATTATTTGATATAAGCTTGAAGATTTTATCCTTTTTCATATTCTTTTAAATATCGGGTGTGCATTTTTGGGTTGTTAGGTTGTAATGCTGTTTATTTCACAGTCTTCCTTGTTGTTTTTCTACGCTATCATTCTTGTGCAATAAACTGATTTCTTAAAATTTTGCTTTACTTGCACATGGCTGTGATCAGCAAACACACAAATAAATTAGATGGATTGGGCAGTGGCAGAACATATACATTACATGTACATTACAGTACATGTACAGGATATGTACTGTATACAATATGCTGGTGAAGATTCTCAGTCATCCAGGACATGATAAATCAAAAAGGCGTTCAATTCAGGATCAACTGGACTTTATTTGTAACAGAAAACGTTTCGACTTCTGTCCAGAATTCTTTTTCAATTCTGAATTGAAAAAGAATTCTGGACAGAAGTCGAAACGTTTTCTGTTACAAATAAAGTCCAGTTGATCCTAAATTGAACGCATTTTTGATTTACTGTATACAATGTATATACTGTATACAGTACATGTGCAGGATATGTACTGTATACAATGTATATACTGTATACAGTACTGTATACAGTACATGTACTGCATACAGTACATATACTGCATACAGTACTGTATACAGTACATGTACTGCATACAGTATATGTACTGTATACAGTACATGTACTGCATACAGTACATGTACTGCATACAGTACATATACTGTATACGTACTGTATACAGTACATATATACTGTATATATACAGTATATGTACTGTACAGTATATGTACTGTATACAGTACATGCACTGTATACAGTACATGCACTGTATACAGTACATGCACTGTATACAGTACATGCACTGTATACAGTACATATACTGTATACAGTACATATACTGTATACAGTACATATACTGTATACAGTACATATACAGTACATATACTGCATACAGTACATATACAGTACATGCACTGTATACATGCACTGTATACAGTACATATACTGTATGTAGTACATTTATATATACTGTACATGTACTGCATACAGTATATATACTCCATACAGTTTATATACTGTATACAGTATATAAACTGTATTCAGTTTATATACTGTATAGAGTATATATACTGCATAGTGTATATATACTGTATATATATATATGACAGTGTATAGTATGTTATAGATTAAAAATATTTATGTGTATTGAACCAACAACAACTGACATTTTGTGTACTTTTAATGTACAGTAAATCAGACTGTCATACAATGTTTACATTTAATGAACAGATAGGAAAGTGGACATTTCACGTTACGTTGCCCACACACTTCCTAAATGTAGAGTCTTTCTGCTCTAATGCTGGTCGTAATTTGGAGCAGATGTACTTAAAACTTTCCTCAGACATACGGAAGTTTTCAATCCATTGCCTTTCGGTGAGTGTTGGAACCACATTGTCCCACCAGTTAGAGCTGCGTTCGTAGGCCCAGACAGACGGTCCCCGTAGGCGGCACATCATCTAAATCGGACAACAACAAAATAAAAACATTACTAATGACTTAATAGTAAGTTCAAATATAGATAAACATCTACACACATGTCCCGGGCCATTAGTGGTCATTCAGATACACTAAATAGCAACTACTTTCATAACCAAATCATGTAACATCAAGCTAATTATGCTAGCTGGCTAACCGCTTACCAGTCGACGCTGTCTCGTTGTTTCACGTTGCTGTACAGCCATGCAGAACCTTCGGTACCACTGTGCTCTACGTCGCCTCGCGATTTTTCGTCTGACTCGACATCTCTCTCGACGTTCACATATCGCGTTTAGTACTGCAGTGTGTAACTGAAAGCACTTCGATCAGCAGCATCAACACACACATGATCTCCGCGTCCTCCATGTTCGGCGTTGTTGATGGGTCGCAGACAAACTAACGTCATATCCTTTTTGAGCTTTTCGGTAAGAACTGCCCACCCACGTCAAGTGAATACCCCACCCACGTCAAGTGAACACCCCACCCACTTCAAGGCTTGCTCTCCGGACAGTGCGCAATCAACGAGGGCGGGCCAGAGCTGGCTCTGGGCCAACCAGAGACGAGCGGGACCGGGGAGGGCCGGCAAATGCGTAAACGGCTTCTGTGTGGAGTTTGTATGTTCTTCTTTTGCTTGCAGAGTACTCCGATTTCCTCCCACATACCATAAACATCTAATCATCATGTTAGGCTGCCTCCAGGTCCAGGCCTCCCTTGCAAAAGAGCTCTGTGATCTCAATGGGATTTGCCTGGTTAAATAAAAGTTAATAAATTAATAATATACAGTATATTTACCTTTTTCACCTGTGTTCACTTTGAAATACCTCCAAGCACATTTTTCTTCTTCTGGTGGCATTTATTGGCAGTTAGCAAACTACGGTACTTTAAAGAGTGTGGGTCAGGACAGCCAACTCATATAAAATAAGATAATAATCTAACATATCTGACATCTAACATCTCCTCTAACACTTGACTGCTCATCTGATAGGTGAACATCTCAGGACTACAAAGTGATATTGGGGACTAAACATTTTGATGAGCTTGAAGACCAACACATGGCACTGCATGATTGACCTGTAGACTGTTACAGTGTTAGTTTTGGTGCATTCCTATAGTTTTAACGATAAAAATGAACATAAGCACCTGATCTGGAAGTGACTGTAATATAATTGTTTGTAAAATAGCATGCACATTAACCACATAAAAAATTTTGAAACTGATTTGTTTTACGACAGCTAAAATCTTTTTTTTTGTTTTTTTTTGGCCTTGATTTGACTTTTTCTCCCTAAAATATCTTCTAGATTTTCAAACTGAGAATGCACTGAACAATTTTACAGCAGGACAGACACTGACTGTTGATAACTCTACAAAACAGAAAAACCAAACTACACCTTTAAATCCTGTGGTTGCAGCATGTCAGACAGAGTCTACTAGTCAACAGACAAGAGTATCTGTTCACCACATGGCCTCACAGAGCTGGATATTCAGCTCTCACCAACCTTTAATTTTTTTATATATATATATAAATTTGTTCAATTTAAAATACAATACAAAACAGTCCCCTAAGCGATAACATACAAAACGTAAAAAATGAAAGGTAGCAAAAAGAAGAAAAAATCGTATTATATCTGCCCCTTTTTTTAACAATTAGTTCAAACAAAAATAATCTTCAAGTAACAGAACAAAATGAACAACTCTTTCTAATTTTTCTAACCAATACAATACACATTTCGCTACTTCATATATATATTTTTAACAATTCAGTTTTGATCATTTTCTTAAATGTAAACATTGACTTGACATTTTTAACTTCATTCTCCAAACCATTCCACAATCCAATTCCCTGGATTGAGGTAGATTGTCCCTTCAAACTAGTTCCGTATTTTGGTTTTAGAAATATCTCTGTCCCCTTAAGATTATAACAACTTTGTCTTTTAACAAAATGCATTTGGATATTTAAAGGTAATGCATTATTCTGAGCCCTATACATAACTGATAAAATATTATAATCTACCAAATCATGGAACTTCAATAACTTCAGTTGATAAAATAATGTACTTGATGGATGACAGTAATGTTTTCTAGTGATAATTCTTACAGCTCTTTTCTGTAAAACAAAAATAGGCTTTGTGATTGTTTTACACGCTTTCCCCCAAACATCAATACAATAGATTAAGTGTGGAACAATGATTGTGTTATACAACAAATACAGAGCTTTATCATTTAATAAGTCTCTGACTTTGTACAGTACTGCAATAGATTTAGCTATTTTTATTCTTACAGAATTTATGTGTTGTTTCCATGTCAGTTTGTCATCAATGATAACACCCAAAAACTTCACCTCACTCACTCTACAAATCTCAACACCCTCAATTTTAAATGGAACATCAACAGTTATTTTTTTATTACTGAATATCATGTAATTAGTTTTATCTAGATTTAATTATCATTTATTAAGTTTAAACCAAGTTTGTATTTTGACAAATTCTGTCTTTATCAACTCCAACTCTATATCTTTACCCAAACAAAATAAATGTGGTATCATATGCAAAAAGGACACATTTAAGGAGTCCTGACACATTTACCAAGTCCTTCACATATAAAATAAATAGCTTTGGTCCAAGTACAGAGCCTTGAGGAACTCCACATGTGATATTACAGAGGTCAGATCTTACACCATTTATTTGTACAGACTGTTTCCTATCTTTCAAATAGCTAGATACCCACTGTAATTCTAGTCCTCTGATACCACATTTGTTCAATTTTTTTGAGGAGAATAGTGTGGTCAATAGTATCGAATGTTTTTTTTTTTAATCAACAAAAATACTGACACATTATTGTTTTTGATTGACAGCAGTAGTTATTATTTGTTCTGTTAATTCCATGAGAGCCATTGATGTCCATTGATGATAGTTAATCCAATAAGCATGCTGTTTGATTTGTGAAAGCAAACTTAAGGACCTGGAGGGAAATACAGTAAATGCAAATACTTTGTATTTGTGAGTTTTTTTGTAAACTCCAAACAGAAAAGTTGCTGCCAAAGTTAAAAACGTCGTCCTTCTTGCTGTGAGGCGACAGTGGTTTCTATCACACCGTTGTGCAGCCCCATTTACCAAATTGACGAGTGTAAAACTTGATTCTGAATTTGATTTGTTCTGTCTGGTAGTCAGGAACTTTTGCTGTTAGATATAATTTTGCCATGTTGGTGTATCCTCTATCAATGAATAATTCAATGGGGGAAACTGCATTAAATAGGACATGGGGTATTTGCACATCTCCATTATTTTTTCATTTCTTCCCTTCTTTGTTTTTCTCTTTGACACGGGGACAACTCTGGGTTGTCTCATTGAGGGCTTCAGTCCTCTCTGGTCTCATTCTGTAACTATAATCTCTTCCAGTTCAGACCTATTTCTCTGTCCTACATGCATATTTTTTTGTAAATGAAGCATCTGCTTGGGTGGTCCCTGTAGGCCGATACACATCAAGCTCAGGCTGTGCAGAATACACACCACCATTTTTTACTCAGTTCTAACAGCGGTCCCAAACAATTTGTAGCACACAACAGCTCTGTTTTTAAAGCTGCAAACTTTATACTAATTGTTGGCATGGGAAGTCTTGCTAAGTGTTATGTGAGCAGGATATGCAAATATAAGCTGGTTTTTAGAGTGACAACTTGTTTTTGTCAGATGTAAAAAATTGTCCAGCAGAAACAAATCTGTATTTTCTGTGGATTGTCCCTAAATTAGGATGAGCTTTTATCAAACGTACAGATTAACGACACAAGAAGGAATCAAAAGCTACAGAAAACAATAATTTTTCATTTAATTTTTTGTCTTTGTGCTTAAAATTTCTGCATCTCTATTGTAACAAGACTCGGTCGATTGAGGGGAAAAAAAAGGAGAAAATTCAGTGTAATCAAAACAGAAATTTACATTTTATACAAAACAGCTTCCGAGGCAGTGAAGAGCCTGTCAAAGCAGATCTATTAAACGTTTAAAGCCATACTGAAGTATTTTACTTCCTGCTGCGTTTTAACAATTCTCTTAGCTTCAGTTTCAACGGGGGGTAGTTTAAACATGAAAGTATTGAAAATTAAATTACTGACTTATTTTTTATTTTATTTTTCACTAAGAAAGAAAATGGTTAAGGGAAGCCCATTCATTGCTAAGAAATGTGTAACAATGACATTTATTTGTTCAGAAAGTGGTGACTGGATATTTTTTATTCATCGAAGAAGAGCCAAAAGGCTTCTTGAAAGTCAGCATCCTTTAATTTGACAATATAAACAAACCATCAAATCATATTTTCCTTTCCTCACAAAAAGTCAATTTTTTTGGGTTCAACTTTGCTGTCAGAGTGTTCATTTGTGTTTTCAGACAGATTTTTAAAGAAAGCCTCTGCATTCTCTACAATAATGAGGGGCTGTCATCTCCATTAAGGTCTTCTCCTCTGCACCTCCCCTCCTCCTGTCTTGTGCCTACGAACACAAAAGGAGCTAACCCTCCTCTTTATATAACCTCTTTCTTCATCTTTGTCTCTCCTCCTCAGATAAAACTCCTTGTGTCTTTTCCATTTCTTCTCGCAGTCTGGTGCACATAACTTATGCATGCTGTTTTCATATGGGTTGCCAGGATTAGGTGTGTTATCTGTGTGCACGCTCGTCATGTGTTTGTGGGCTGACGCCCGTGTGATGCATTTTTTAAACGGCAGCTGCAGATAAGTAATGGTGTATAACTCATCGTAATAATGCAGCAGGGAAGCAGCAGGTAAGGTCAACACATGAAACAGAGATGGAAGCCAAATTGCCAAGACACACACACACACACACACACACCAAATATGAATAAATTTAGGCACATGCACCACACTAATCTGTCATTCCCTATCCACACCGTGTCCCATATTTTGTTACAAACTTTTTCATTTGCTTCTTTACATTCATTGACATTTTCTCATTTCCTTCCTGCCTTTTGTCATTTCTCTTTATTCATTAATGTGATGTTATGATCAGAGGTCAGCTGACATGGAGAAACGAGGGCTGATGAATGGATTCATGATAACGTTCTGTAATTACAGTTAAGTGAAGTGTTAGCTGTATGCAGGTTTGTGTGTGTGTGTGTGTGGGGGGGGGGCTGTAATATGCAAGTCAGCTCCCAACAGATGAAGCTGCCGTATCAGCATCCACAACAGATGGACTCCAATTTTACACACACACACATACACATATAGGCAAATGCGCACACATGCATGCAAAAGCTCTATCACATATTTATCATAGTCTGAGGTAACAAAAATTAAAGGAGCATGCAGCACTATCAAAATATTGAACTGTTAGCATGTGTGTGGATACAAATCATGGTGTTTTTGTCTTGATCCAAAATCAGCTGTTTTCATTGGAACAGGCAGGTTAGTGGCTAAACGTTTACCATGATTTAACCTGCCACAGGAAATTTCACTCAGCAGGATCCTCCTTCTGCTGCCAGTATCTCTGGCAGATGTGGGGACTGGAACACAGAGACTGGCCAAAACTCCTATCAGAACTTGTTGCCAACAGATCAGCATGAGCTATTGACTTCTTTACACGTTCCTCCATCAGTCACGATAATGAAGAAGTGGAGCCACTGGGGCGAGCAGATCAGCAGCTGGCCTGGCAGGAATCAGAAGCAGCCAGACAAGCAAACAAATACCGAGCACTTTGTTGTTGTTCTTGTTGTCGTTTCATTTTTCTTCTAGCTTCACTCAAGAAGGTGATGTCAGAAAACAAAATACTCATGAAGAGTGGAATTCCATGATTTGTGTTTGTTTTCATCATTTTATAAACGTTAGACAAACAAGAAATTTATTATATAAAAAAATACAAGGAGCAGTGAGGAAGAGATGTTCAGATTTTTTTTAAGTAAGTTGTTGTGCAGATGTTATTAGTAGTAAGTATCTTACCTGCATTAGATTACAATAAAATTGGTTTTAAACTAGAGAAACTGGAGAAAAAAATGTTCTTAAGAAGGAGTCTAGCTACTTGGACCAAAACATATCCTGGTGTAAATTTTAGCATACTGCAGCCTATAACGCCAAATTTACACTACATGCGGTCCGGCTCCGCCCCGCTCCGCAGGTCGCAGCTGAGCGAGTCTAGTTTCCACTTCCTCCGCTCCGCTCAGGTCCGCCTGGATGCGCCGCTCCGAGACGCATGCGCGGGAATTGCGAGATCGCGCGATAAATCAAGTGATAAATAAGTAAGTCAGAACAAAACAATTCATTCGGTGGAAGAAGGAGAACAACAGTAGAGACTGCTGCCTTGATCTTCTCTCGTAAATGAGCGACAGGACATGGTTTGAGCAACAGGAAGTGATGTATTACATTTCAGAATAAAATACTTTTATTTATTTATTTCTTGTATTGCGTTTGTAGGCGTAGTCATAAATGATAGTTTGACAGCATTTTTGTACAAATAAATCCGTATAGAGCTAGGATTAGTCCGCCCGTGGTGATTTTATTTTGTAAATACGGAAGTTGTGCTCGTTCCTTTTCCTGTTGGTGCGACGTAATCTTTGAAAGTTGACTCCGGCACAGCTCCGGCGTCCGGCAGAAATAGGATGGATTCTAATTTTGACGGACTGCCGTCCGCTCTCCGCAGCTCGCCGCCGCCGTGCGGAGCCAGTGTAAATTCTGTCATTGATTATAATGGGTGCGTATTTGCTGCGGAGGTCGGACCGGAGCGGGGCGGAGCCGGAACGCATGTAGTGTAAATTTGGCGTAAATCTCAACAATTTTATGGCTGTTCAAGTAGATGTTATGTTGTGGTATTTAACTCAGAGCTGCTTCTGAATAAGAAACTCGTGCAAACCATTGTGTGACTGGTGTTTCATACAAACCATAAAGCAGATGGTAGATTACTTTGTTGTACCAAATGTAAACAATCATCTAATGCAAAAGCAACAATGTTAACTTTTTTTTAAATTTTCATTTGAACCAGTATGAAATGTATGAGTTCAGATAGTGTTACGTGCTTGACGCACATTATTATTACTATTTCGTCCTTTGGACATATTTTGGGTTTGGGGTTAACTAATTAATCCTTAAATGTTTTAAGCTGTGGTGTGTTCTGCCCGCCCATAAATAGGCTGGTTCCAGGGAGCTCTCTCTCTCTTTTTCGGCTCATTAATTTTTGACTGCTCTCTGGCTGCCTGTGTTTTTTTGTTTGTTTGTTTGTTTGTTTGTTTTTCAGCCACTTGTAAAAAAAAAAAAAGATACAAGCGGCTGAAATGAGTTTTCTCCGCAGGGTGTCTGGACTCTCCCTTAGAGATAGGGTGAGAAGCTCGGTCATCCGGGAGGGACTCGGAGTAGAGCCGCTGCTTCTCCACATCGAGAGGAGCCAGTTGAGGTGGCTCGGGCATCTGGTTAGGATGCCTCCTGGACGCCTCCCTGGTGAGGTGTTCCGGGCATGTCCCACCGGGAGGAGACCCAGAGGAAGACCCAGGACACGCTGGAGGGACTATGTTTCTCGGCTGGCCTGGGAACGCCTTGGGATTCCCCCAGAGGAGCTGCTTCAAGTGGCTGGGGAGAGGGAAGTCTGGGCCTCCTTACTTAGGCTGCTACCCCCGCGACCCGACCCCGGATAAGCGGAAGAAAATGGATGGATGGATGTTTGTTTTTGGGGAGGGGGCTTTGTTTTCCATCTCGCTGTTCCTCACCAAACTGAGTTTCAACGTGTCAGCTGCATTCACCGGCCTCAGCCTGCCAAGGTTGTTTTTTGTTAACTTTTGTCTTTGTTTTGTTGTAACTTTGGCCTGGTGGGACCAGTTGTCATGTTTTCACTTTTTATTTTGCAATAGAGGATTTTGTAGTTTTTTTTTTCTAGTTTTAGTCTGATACCAGCAGCAGCTTCAACAGCCCTGTATAGGGTTGGCCCGCTGTGGTATCTTTTTGTTCTGTTTAACTGGCTCACCAGGTCCACCTTTAAATTAGTACTTTGTGTTTTTGGTTGAACACAGGAATTGATGGTTCATAATCTTCTTATTTTTCTGTCCCTTGCAGGAAGCCGTTTAAATAAATTGAGCGTTTGAACCTGCATGTGTGAGTCCATGTCCTCTGAGTCCTATGTTGTGCCCTAGGTGGACATAACAGATGGCAAAAATGTATTCTCTATATATTTTCTGTTTAGCTAGACTTTATTGAAAACTTTACTCTGATTCTCTAAACTGAAATGACATTGACTTATTACTGCAGGTAATATACTTACTTCTGATGACTACCGTATTTTTTGGAGTATAGGTCGCACCCGAGTATAGGTCGCACCATCCAATTATAGCCAAAGAATTGGAAAAATCCATATATAGGTCGCACCTGAGTATAGATCGCACCTATGTCAACATGTGGACCGTGTTTAGCTCTGCTGCAAATGTCTCTTCCAAAGGAGCGTACAGCAAGGCTTTTAAGAAGATTAACACTTAAAAACAATTAATTGTTTGATAAAAAATTATAGCAAATATGTGTCTGAGCTGAACTTTTCTTTAATAAATGAATAATTTTAGCAGGATAAACACCTAAAAAAATATATTTGTTAGCTGACAAATCAAAAAAGGTGTTCAATACAGAACAACTGGACTTTATTTGTAACAGAAGATGACGTTTCAGACGTTTCTCACCTGATGAGAACAGAGGAGCTTTGTTTGTGAATTATGGTGTGCTCACACCAAAAACGTTTTGACCTCCGAAAACGCTCCTCACGCACGGAAGTGGACGCGCTGCCCAGTGTTGTCCAAACTGTAGTGTTGCGGCGGCTTCGTTGCTGTGGCGACGGGGTGTGGGAGGAGCTTACCGGTATACAGAGTCCTGCGCACAGAGTCACTGCACTCCGCCAGGCGAGGAGCCTTTTATTTCCGTCTCTGTCGAGCAGACTTGACTGGTCGTGAAGGAATTGTCGCGAACACACAGCTACAATGAGTTTCTCTTCCATAGTCCACGAGCTCGCGAGTCTTTTCTTTTTTTTCCGACAAACAATACGTCACATAGTGCGCGCGCACCCTCGTTTCCGCGTCACATAGGGACTCTCCCACTGCCCCCTCTCTTCTGCCCCCCGACTCTCCCTGATTGGTTGACACACCAACCAATCAGGTGGAGTTGAGCGGCGTTTGAAAGTTTGAACCGCGAAAACTTCAGCTCAGCTGAAGCGGAACTTGGAAGCCGACGCCGGTTCACGTGCATGAAAAAACGCTCATCAGCACGCTCAACACGCACGCGACCTGACGCCAGACGCCAGGAGGTGCCTAGGTGCGTCCACCATTGACTTTACATGGAGGCTGGAAGCTTTGAGGTAAAAACGCTGCTCGGTGTGACCACACCATCAGACTAACAAGACTTTGACAGTTCCCTGCTGAGGTGTGACTTGTCAATTTACATTCAGTAGGATGTATGTGTGTGTGTTCCTGTAAGCTTTCACACACTGAACTTTGAATGGGTCACAGGCACGTGTTATCCCAAGTATGTGTGTGTGTTAGCTTCCAATTTACATAGGTTGGTGCGTGTCAGTGGATCAGCCTGTATAACTTCTCTCGCTCTCACATTTTCCTCATTGAATTGATAATGCTCCCCGTATGGGAAGCGAAAAGTCTTCTGTTACAAATAAAGTCCAGTTGTTCTGTATTGAACGCCTTTTTTGATTTATCATGTCCTGGACGACTGAGAATCTTCACCAGCATATTAGCTGACAAATACTCCGGGAGTATGGGGTACCAGGCCCTTTGATATGGGCTGTTAGGTCCCTGTACGACCGGTGTCAGAGCTTGGTCCGCATTGCCGGCAGTAAGTCAGGCTCGTTTCCGGTGAGAGTTGGACTCCGCCAAGGTTGCCCTTTGTCACCGATTCTGTTCATAACTTTTATGGACAGAATTTCTAGGCGCAGCCAAGGTGTTGAGAGGATCCGTTTTGGTGGCCTTAGAATCGCTTCTCTGTTTTTTGCAGATGATGTGGTCCTATTGGCTTCATCAGATCGTGATCTACAGCTTTCGCTGGAGCGGTTTGCAGCCGAGTGTGATGCGGCCGGGATGAGGATCAGTTCCTCCAAATCCGAGGCCATGGTCTTGAGCCGGAAAAGGGTAGCATGCCCTCTCCGGGTCGGGGAGGAGGTCCTGCCCCAAGTGGAGGAGTTTAAGTATCTCGGGGTCTTGTTCACGAATGAGGGAAAACTGGAGCGTGAGATCGATAGGCGGATAGGTGCAGCATCCGCAGTGAAGCGGGCGCTGTACCGGTCTGTCGTGGTGAAGAGAGAGCTGAGTCAAAAGGCAAAGCTCTCAATTTACCGATCGATCTACGTTCCCACCCTCATCTATGGTCATGAGCTTTGGGTTGTGACCGAAAGAACAAGATCTCGGATACAAGCGGCTGAAATGAGTTTTCTCCGCAGGGTGTCTGGACTCTCCCTTAGAGATAGGGTGAGAAGCTCAGTCATCCGGGAGGGACTCGGAGTAGAGCCGCTGCTTCTCCACATCGAGAGGAGCCAGTTGAGGTGGCTCGGGCATCTGGTTAGGATGCCTCCTGGACGCCTCCCTGGTGAGGTGTTCCGGGCATGTCCCACCGGGAGGAGACCCAGAGGAAGACCCAGGACGCGCTGGAGGGACTATGTTTCTCGGCTGGCCTGGGAACGCCTTGGGATTCCCCCGGAGGAGCTGCTCCAAGTGGCTGGGGAGAGGGAAGTCTGGGCCTCCCTACTTAGGCTGCTACCCCCGCGACCCGACCCCGGATAAGCAGAAGAAAATGGATGGATGGATGGATGGATAGCTGAAAATATTGTAAGAGTGTGTCTCAGTTTAATTTTTGTTAATAAATGATTACAAATCAGCTTATTTTATAAAAAGCCATATATAGGTCGCACCTGAGTATAGGTCGCAGGCCATGAAAAAATGATAAAAAGGTACGACCTATACTCCGAAAAATACGGTACATCACAAAATCCCACTTAGAAAATGTAAAAACTATCTCTTTAAAATCACCATGAATTTCTGAGTAAATGTTTTTGCACTTTCATAATATTTCCTTTACAAAGCTGTTTAAAATTCTGATCTCTGACACGTGTATGAAAGCTGCAGTAATTGGGCAGGAGGAAAAGGAGAATTAAACAGTGTCTGCATGTGAATTTCAAAGTCATTATGGATTCTACAGCTTGCTAATCAGAGCAGATGCTCCTGCACTGTCACTGTAAGCTGAGCAAATCGTTTATATTGCTTGATCTTGCCAGGAAACAACATACAAACAGTTACCATGGATGTGTAATATACTCAAATAAACTTTGTGTCGCTAATCAGATTTGAAGCTGCATCTGAAAAACGAGTAAACATGCATGCGCATTCTGTGCACGTGACTGAATATGTCAAGGTTTTCCCGCATGCTGTGTGTGTGTGTCAGGAAAAAGACACCTCCACACAGAGAGGATGTGTGTGTGTGTCTAGTTGATATTCCAGGGTGGCTTGTTGTGACTGTGGTTTCCCACAATTCTTATCAGAGCTGTGATCACAGAAAACCGGTCTCCTCTAATAGAACACATCCCTCCCTCACACTATCAGGGACTTACACACACTCTCTCACACACACACACAGTCGTCTGCCTCATGTTTCTCTGAAGGCGATTCCTTTTCCTTAGTCCAATTCAAATTTGGTGTTGTCTTCAAGACAAGTGCAGCCAGGAACATTGATGCAATGTGGAACAATCTGAAGTAAATATGTCTGCCTTATGAATAAATAAATAAATAAGAGAGTTTTTTTTTATTATTATTATTATTTTGGAAACCCTGCTCACAACCAGCAAAGGAAATCTGCCTGGGGATGGATAAAACAATTCCTGGCTTAGAAAAACTAAAAACAAAGAATATGAAATGCTGTTACAAATACAAAACACCAGGGAGAGAAAGACATGCAATATTCAGTGGAGAGAGCAGAGAGGTCGACATTTTGAGGATTTGGTGATGGGATAAAAAGGGTAAAAAAAAAAGCAAATGGCTGCCAGGTCCTGCTTGAGTTTGGCTGTTTCACTTATCTAATGGGAATACTCGTACTCGTTTTGTGAAGAAAAAGCCTAATTGACAAGTGACTGGTGTAAGTCAAAGTATATGTGCTGTTTGCTCATGTTAAAGCTGTACGGCACTTCTGTAGCTGGGAGGTAGATGTTCGTGCTGAGGACTGCACCACAGAGAAATAGAAAGGCAGTAGAAAAAATACTTTGATAACAATTTTTATTTTTTATTTTTTCAGATTTTGGCCTAGCTTCATACTGGGAAATGTGTCCTAGTTAGCCTGTTTCTCATTGTGTGTGCGTGCGTGCGTGCGTGCGTGCGTGCGTGCGTGCGTGTGTGTGTGTGTGTGTGTATGTGTGTGTGTTTGCACGCACTCAAACATTCCTACTCTACTAATGAAGAGCCTGCCTTCTCACTTGGGATTTCACTCCTCTTATATATTTTTTCTCTTCTATACCTTTAACATGTCATCTTATCTTCTTCCTTTCCTTACACGTTCCCATGACAGCTTCTAGTCTCCAGAGATTAAACATTTGAAGTGTTTCACTCAAGCATACCCAGGCTGGCAAATTCAAAACCCCAATACACACAAGAACATAAGCAAAGTGGAAAAAAACAAGTACCTTTCCTAAAAGAAGCCCACTAAAGTAAGTATACTGCCACACAATGCAGATAAAACATGGAGTTAAAGATCACTGACGTGATTTTTTTACTATGCATAAAATTGCTCAAAATATATATATTTTATCTTTCAACTATGTTCGTTTTTGCCAACAATTTAATTTTGCTTTAAAAGTGATTTTAAACTTTGCGCCGTGTTTATTCACGGGAAATCCAATTACACGTGAATGCAACATCTGTGACGTAAAATCGGGCAGAGGCAGTCTGCGCGTGTCCAGGGCCGGATTAACAACCCCAGGGGCCCCTGGGCACCGAAACTCAC
>JBBPBX010040826.1:0-12127 GCA_038048925.1 Garcialebias charrua
GTGATTTGGGCACTCAGGCCTAACCACCACACCGACTGCTGAGCCCTCAGCTTGCATTTGGATATCCCCATATGTCCCTCATGCAGTCGGGCGAGCATTTCATTTTGCAAAGTCTCTGGAATGACAATACGTCGTCCTTTCATCAAAAGCTCACCATTCATGTGTAACTCGCCTTGGTGGATCCAATACGGCTTCAGCTGTTGGGACAGCTCCTCTTGTCGTGGCCAGCCTCTTTGACACTGTCGGATCAGCAGACTGCAGATGGCGTCTTGCCGCTGATGGTCAGCTATCTGCTGAAGTTTGGACTGGGATGCAGGTAAGTTATCACGTACAGTGTTAATGAAAATTTTTACCTCTCCTTCCATCTGTGTTTCTTCTGTTGTCAGTGGACGCTTTATCGGGGCCCTGGATAGTGCATCTGCTGTGATGAGGGCTTTTCCAGGTACATGTACTATGTTGTATACAAATCTAAGCATTCGCAGTCGGAATCGCTGAATCCTGGGAGGTAAGTCATCCAGTGCTTTCGTCCCTAATAGTGCGAGGAGGGGTTTGTGGTCAGTTTCTATTGTGAACTGCACTCCGATGAGGTATGAACTCAGTCTCTCGCAGGCCCAGGTAACGGCTAGTGCCTCCTTTTCAACCTGGGCATACCGTTGCTCTGTTTCGGAGAGGCTTCGGGAAATGTAGGCAACTGGACGCCACTGCATACTTTCCTCCCTCTGCATTAAGACTGCTCCCAGGCCAAAAGACGAGGCATCCGCTGACACTTTTGTCTTGGCTTGTGGTCTGTATTGGGCCAAGACTGTTGGTGATGCCAGCTCATTCTTGAGCTTGTCGAAGGCTGTCTGCTGCATATGACCCCAGGTCCAATCATTGTCTTTCACCAGCAGGTCTCTGAGTGGTTTGGTACACTCTGCAAAATAAGGGAGGAATTTTGCAACATATGTCACCATCCCCAAAAACCGCCTGACATCTGCTGCGTTCTGTGGGACAGGCATGTCTGTAATCGCTCTGATTTTCTCAGGGTCTGGTTCAATGCCTGCTGCACTGACTTTATGTCCCACAAACAGAACTTCCGATTGTGCAAAGGTGCATTTCTCATTTAGTGTTAGTCCCGCCTCTTGGAGTCGTGTCAGGACAGCTGTGAGCCGTTCATCATGCTCTGCTTCATTCTTTCCCGACACAAGGACATCATCTGCATGGCATATAACACCGTCAAGGCCGGCCAAAAGCTGGGACATGCGTCTTTGAAAATGTTCTGGGCCTGAATTTATCCCAAATGGTAGCACATTGAAGCAGAAGCGGCCAAAGGGAGTAATGAATGTTGTGAATTCCCTACTTTCTTGTGCTAATGGGATCTGCCAAAAGCCACTCCGTGCATCCAATTTCGTGAAATACTTTGCACCATTCAGCTGTGCTAATGACTGGTCCACGGAGGGCAAAATATGTCTTTCTCTGCACACACTTTCATTAAGCTTGGTAAGGTCAACACAGAGTCTAATTTTGCCATTGGGTTTTGGGACTACAACTATCCCCGCACACCACTCTGTAGGCTTCTCTATCCTGGAGATGACCCCCATCTCCTCCATTCTTTTTATTTCCTCCTTGACTTTTTCAGTTAAGGGTATTGGCACACGGCGAGGGGTTGTAAGGGCATAGGGGACAGCATCGTCTCTCAGTCGGATACGATAGTCACCTTCCAGTCTTCCTAATCCTGTAAACACCTTTGGGAATTTCTTTTTGAATTTTCTCTCCGGGTCCCCCGTCTCCTCCAGTGTGTCAATTTTCTCTCTTCGCTCCACAAGACTTAATTCTGTAATTGCCGGTAAACCCAGCAGTGGTCTAGCCAAGCTATCAATGACAAACACTGACTGAGTGGACTTTTTATCCCTGCTTTCAAGGCTGCCTTGAATCTGACCTACTACAGATAGTCTGGTATTATTTGGGCCATGCAGCTTTTTGTGGGTGTGCAACAGAGGGCCGTCTCTTTTGGGGCAGGGCCACTCGCACTGCGCAGCCACCCTTGTTGCTGTTTCACAGTTTCACTCTGTCTGACTCGCATTACAGTTGTAGTTAGGGTCAGTTTTGCATCCATCTGCAACTTCTCAGAGAGCGAGGCATCTCTTATGCCGACAACAATGCGATCGCGGATCAGTTCATCTCTGAGAGCTCCAAACTTGCAAAACTCCGCCTGTTTGTGAACTGCTGTGATAAAGCTCTCAGCCGTTTCTCCCGGTTCCTGGTTACGCCTGTTGAACTTTGCCCTTTCAAAAATTATATTGTGTTCTCCGATAAAATGTTCATCAAAGCACTCTTTTACTTTTTTGTAGTTCAACTTTTCTGCCGACGTTAGCTCAGATGCATTAAGGATATCTTCGGATTCATCTCCCATTGAATATATTAACGTATTCACCTGCAAATCCTCTTCCTTTTTATCCAGTCCCGACACAATCCTGTATCTCTCGAACCGTCGGATCCATTTGGGCCAGTTTTGTACATCTCTGCAGTCAAACTTTTCTGGCGGGCTCGGGCGAAATCCCTCTCCAACGTTGCTAACGTTGCTAACGACGTTGCTAGCTGCCGCAGCGTTAGCGCTTCCCCTCTCCGTATCGGACATCTCGGATACGACTCAGTTACTTGCGAGTGCGTCGGGAATGCTAACTTCACGTCGAAGAGTCACCGCTTCTGACACCATGTAATAGTTTGGAGACTACTCACGGAGCACTCGGACAACCGCTACTCTTTAGCCAGCCGGCGTCTTTATTGTATATGAACTCTGACCCCGCAACCCGTACATAACGCGCCTCTGGTACGGAACGCCCCGAGGACCATAACACACCACAAGGACCATTCTGGATGAACTGGAGAATGTCCGTGGGGGAAAGGGGATGTCTGAGATGCCACCTAGACTTGCATCCTGTCAGACTACAGGCTTACTCGCAGTTTCCAAAAGCAGAATGGGAGGAAGATCTTTCAGTTATCAGGCTCCTCTCTTGTGGAACCAACTTCCAGTATCTGTCCATGAGGCTGACACATTGTCCACTTTTAAGTTAAATAGTTTTTATGATGAAAATATAAGGGTAAATTCAAAATTATTCCAAAACGGACATTTAGACCTCAGACCTGCTAGGGTCAGCATAACAAGCCAACTCTAATTATGGGATTTATCGAAAAGGAAAGTCTTCAGCCCAGTCTTAAGTTTAGACTACTAAAGGACAAACTGACCTCATTACCTTCAATGATTTGTTAAAAAATGAATAGTTTTCATTTGATACTATTTCTGATTGTGCCATTAGGTGGAAACAACATGACTTCTGTCTTCTTCTCATTAAAGTTTAAGAGATTTACATCCAATCCCTGATGTCATCCAAGCAGTCAAGAAAAGGTTTTGGATAGAGAAAGCACCAGTGTGTTTCAGAGGGACGTAAATTTGACAGTCATCAGCGTAAAAATGAAAAGGTATGCCGCATTTACAAAAAATAGGACCTAATACACCCAAATGGAGCAGCGGACAGCTATGTAAGCATCCAGGGAGCAGTTAAAGCTGCTATATGTAGTTTTTGGAACACGCTGGAACTTAGAAAAATTTTGAACAGAGACACGATTCTGGTCCCTCCCCCTTGCTTTCGGCTGAACTTCAGCTAAGCCTCCATAGCTCCGCCTCCACTGCATGTCCTGTCGCAACCGCTGCAATTTTCTGTGTTTATATGTTAATAAAATGTTCTAAAAATAAAATAAAAACATGGAGCGCTGGTGCAGCACACCAGAACACCAGGAAATCTGCAGAGCCTCGCGCAGCCATGTTGAACCAGAGTTTAATTTGCTCGTGACAAATTAATTCATTTCCTCATTTTTTTATTTGATTTGATGTTTATTCATTCATTTTAAAAGAACAATACAAGACAGTTTCATCAGATACAAGAATACAAGTAGGATAAAATGAAAGGAGCAGAAAGAAGATGAAATCTTATTATATCTGCCCCTTATTTCACAGTTTGTTCAACCAATGATAACCTTCAAACTACATCACAGAATGAATAATTCTACTTAATTTTTCTAACTGTAATACACAAACTACATCACAAAATGAATAATTCTACTTAATTTTTCTAACTGTAATACACAAACTACATCACAAAATGAATAATTCTACTTAATTTTTCTAACTGTAATACACAAACTACATCACAAAATGAATAATTCTACTTAATTTTCTAACTGTAATACACAAACTACATCACAAAATGAATAATTCTACTTAATTTTCTAACTGTAATACACAAACTACATCACAAAATGAATAATTCTACTTAATTTTTCTAACTGTAATACACAAACTACATCACAAAATGAATAATTCTACTTAATTTTTCCTAACTGTAATACACAAACTACATCACAAAATGAATAATTCTACTTAATTTTTCTAACTGTAATACACAAACTACGTCACAAAATGAATAACTCTACTTAATTTTTCTAACTGTAATACACAAACTACGTCACAAAATGAATAACTCTACTTAATTTTTCTAACTGTAATACACAAACGCACTAAGCTACATCATAAGTACAACATAATTGTAATACACAAACACACTAAGTTACATCATATATAGTTTTTGAGCAAGTCCTTTTTGACCTTTTTGACCTCATCATTTTAGTCATGGAGTCAGCGGAGGACACATCAGCTGGACAGACGTTAATCAAACTTCCTTAAAACAAATATTGCAGTCACTTCAAAAGATTAACCTTTCGAGTCAACTCGATTCAATATGGCCACCACAGCTAATCAGCCTTAGCAAAAATGGGTACAACTCTTGTCATTTTACAGTTTCTGAACCCTCTAAAGGTACTTTAGAAAAACTTACACACATTAGTAATTAGTGGTCCTATTGGCTTCATCAGATCGTGATCTACAGCTTTCGCTGGAGCGGTTTGCAGCCGAGTGTGATGCGGCCGGGATGAGGATCAGTTCCTCCAAGTCCGAGGCCATGGTCTTGAGCCGGAAAAGGGTAGCATGCCCTCTCCGGGTCGGGGAGGAGGTCCTGCCCCAAGTGGAGGAGTTTAAGTATCTCGGGGTCTTGTTCACGAATGAGGGAAAACTGGAGCGTGAGATCGATAGGCGGATAGGTGCAGCATCCGCAGTGAAGCGGGCGCTGTACCGGTCTGTCGTGGTGAAGAGAGAGCTGAGTCGAAAGGCAAAGCTCTCAATTTACCGATCGATCTACGTTCCCACCCTCATCTATGGTCATGAGCTTTGGGTTGTGACCGAAAGAACGAGATCTCGGATACAAGCGGCTGAAATGAGTTTTCTCCGCAGGGTGTCTGGACTCTCCCTTAGAGATAGGGTGAGAAGCTCAGTCATCCGGGAGGGACTCGGAGTAGAGCCGCTGCTTCTCCACATCGAGAGGAGCCAGTTGAGGTGGCTCGGGCATCTGGTTAGGATGCCTCCTGGACGCCTCCCTGGTGAGGTGTTCCGGGCATGTCCCACCGGGAGGAGACCCAGAGGAAGACCCAGGACACGCTGGAGGGACTATGTTTCTCGGCTGGCCTGGGAACGCCTTGGGATTCCCCCAGAGGAGCTGCTCCAAGTGGCTGGGGAGAGGGAAGTCTGGGCCTCCCTACTTAGGCTGCTACCCCCGCGACCCGACCCCGGATAAGCGGACGAAAATGGATGGATGGATGGAAATTAGTAATTACTGAATGTACATCGTAAAATGTCACCTTATTCAAGATGGCCACCAGAGCTTTATAACTGTAGCAAACACAGAAACGTGTATATCCCGGTAAGTTTTACAGATATTGAGCTAAAACTTTGCGTGGTACTAACTAAAGTTTGTATTCATTAAGTAGAGCCACTAACAGTTCATGCAAGGTCTTTGCTTAAAACTTTAGCACAAAATGTGGTGTGCAATATGCTTCAAGGCTTCAAGAAATATTTTGCAGCTTGTTGATAATAGTAAGACAATAAAAATAGATTTTCAAGTACAGTATAGGGAATAATACAGAACTTCCTCAATATAGAATGCTCCACAATGTTTACCATCTTTAGTCAGAAAAATAAATTCCCCCATTTCATTATGTTTATGAGACCAGGATGCAGTAACAGGGACACAGACAGATACTAATACGCACACCTACACATCACATCAATTCAGAGGACACAGTCGAGTAGCTCCTTGACACTGATCTATACTCAGCGATTTATTACTCCCTCTAATGGGTGAGGTGAGGTGAGATGGCTGTTCACAGCAACTCCCCACCAAGCCACTGCAACGCTGCAGCAAAATACATTCAGCGCATCTCAAAAACAATATCAGACAGATCGGCTCGCCTTGCTTGCTCCGCTTATTTCCAATCTTTGACTTCACGCTCTTCCTAAATATGTCCACATACATTGCATATTTCAGATCATGTCATGCCGCAACTTTCAGCACTAATCAATATTGAAAATGCAGTTAGAGGGAGATTAGGAAGCCATTCGTCTTCAAAGAAGGCAACTGCTGCGCTGCATTCGTTGACTTCCTGTAATTACTTTCTGGGGATACTTACAGATACACAGAATAAAAGAAAGAGCACACATTTTACTAAAGTTTAAAGGGTTAAATGGTTACATTTAAATAGGGATTTAACAACTAGTTCAGAAAAAGGAATTTAATAATCACATTACAGACACTTCTAATTAAATATATGGGTTTGTGTAGGTTTGTTGCTGTGGATTATAACATGCTAAATTTGTAATTTCAGGCTGTCATGCCTAAGATTACATGCTACACCCCCCATGAAAAAAACAATTGGATGAAACAAACCAACCACTGACATGTAAATGGAGACTGCAGCGGGAACGCTGCACATGCACTAATGGTGCATAGGTAATCGTGTGGACAATGAGACTTGGCTGGAACAAAGCTGGCAGCTATAATAACAACCTGTGGGTTCAGCTTTGGAACTAACACGTGCATCACTGACATTTTACCAACAGTGATACCAGGACAGATGATGCCTTTTTTTTTTGGGTTAATGGAAATTGTTTTTGTGCTGAAGTCAAACAGGCTTAAATGTTGCATAAGAAAATAATAATAATAATATACCCACCTCAGGTAAAATGTAAGCTGATTGTAGAAAATCTGTACAAGGAAAAAAATTCTGTAAAGGTCAACTTGGCACATGATGTCATGAAAAAAATTTATTTTCTTTCTAACCTAAAAGAACAATCTGATTAGGTGTTGCATAACTTTTACACACATTTACACTTGTTTGTTTGATTGGGTGAAGAGGTGGGGTGGTTGCACTCGGCTTTAGCTTTGCATCATTTTATCACTCAAGGTGGTAATAAATAAAGCATGCTTGCATGTGCTTGTAATTTGTAAAACTGCCTCAGCAACAGAATGGTGTTCTGGGAAATGTCTTAAATTTCAGCAGAACAACATCATATAATATTTTATCACATTATTTTGGTAATTTATTATCAAACTCAATTTTGACTTGTAAATTAGCACAGTTTCAAAAATATTTTAGTTTTTTGGGAGCAGTTTAGTGACACAGATGGTCAGAGCTGTTGCCTCACACCAAGATGATCCCGGGTTTCAAACAGAGGAGAGCTCTTTCTCTGCATCACATGTTCTTCCATTCCTTCAGTGGTATTGTGATTTAAGGGCATTAAAAATAAACAAAAGTTATTTCTTCCAAGTACATATTTATTTCTTCCAAATACATATATACACTATATGGACAAACATTTTACAAAGATTCAACCAACTCGGTGCCTACTCATTGGGGAAAGTCTTTTTCTGTTGCAACATAACTGTACCCAAAGCAATAACTCTAAAGACAGTTTGATGAATTTAGTGTGGAAGAACTTGACTGATCTGCACTGAGCTCTAAAGCATTGGGATGAACAGGAATGGTGATTGTGTATGCCTTTCCTCCCTGACGAGCGACTGGCAGCTGATTCACCTGTTGTTGCAGATGGTACAATTGTCTCCTCTCAGGCGAAGAATCAGCAGAAGTGACACCGACAGTCCTGCTTCTTCTTCTCTACTTTGCTTCATTTTGCTCTGCTCTATTTTACTTTTTATGCTGTTTTGTTTTAACCGGGTTTATCCTGTTGCTCCATCTGTTCCAGATCAGCTGATTCGACTGGATCCCGGCTCTGATCACGCTCTGTTTGGGTGCACCTTCTTGATTACCGTAACTGTAATCAGGCAGTGTTTCACCTGCTAAGACTGACTGACCCAAATACTAGAGACATTTTTAATTGAGTGTGTGTGTGTGTGTGTGTGTGTGTGTATTAATGTGAGACACATTGTCCTAATTTTGTTTACGTTTGCTTATTATTCATATTTAGTGCTTGTTTGGTCATTCACTTTGTGTGCTGCGGGTGACGGGTCCCTTCCACCCCTCGTGTGACATGCATCACAGCTTTTGGGTGAATTTTTAGTTTGTTTTGTGTTTTGAGACATTCTTTTTTGTTTTTAGTCGACTACCAAGAAGCCTCAGCCTGGACAAAGTTATTCTTGGTATAACAAACACTGCTTCATCCTTAAACTAGGATTTTAAGTAAGGGTGTTTAATACATTATTGTATTGTACTTCAGAACACCATCTTATGCTTCATGTGTAGAAACGAACCAAAGTGCTTTTGGGTATCAAAATTATTTTTTGTGGTGAAAGTCTTAAGGTGGCATTGTTGCAACTTAAAACGTGAAATTTAACAAAAATAACTGTAACACAGGGGGCAGCACAGAGGCACAAATGGTAGAGCTGCTGCCTCTCAGTGTTCAGTTTAGCTTGGATTAAATCCTGGTCCGGGGACCTTTCTGGGTGGAGTTTGCATCTTTTTTCCATGCATGCATGGGTTTACTCCTGGTACTACGGTTTCCTCCGCACAGACCAAAAACATTCATGTTAGGCTCATTGGTAACTCTAAATTGTCCCTGGGTGTGAGTGAGAGAGTGAATGGTTGTCTCGCTTGTCTCTATGTGTCCTTGTAATGGACTGAAGACCTGTCAAGGGTGTCCCCTGCCTCTCGCAACGTGAAGGCTGGATATAGCCACCAGTGACCCCATGACCCAAACAGGAAGAAGCAGGTAAAGATAATGGAAGGGTGGTTGAACTTGTAATCCCCAAGCTGCCACAATTGTAAACCAGACCTTCATGTCCAACATCTGTAGATGACCTCATAAATACTTGACAGAAAGAATGGGCACAAATTCCCACAAAATGTTGTGGAATGTCTTCCAAGAAGAGTGGATGATAAGGCTGAAAAACATGGTGCAATTCCATACAGCTCCTGTTGGTGTAATAGTCAGGTAAAAACTACTTTTGTTCATTATTATAATCTTTATCACTGGTCCTGGTTGAGTGCCTTCTATCCTAAATGTTTTGTGGATAGAAGGTCATATTTTTGCCCATTTCACACAATAAGCATACTGTTTCATAAATGAAAGTTTTTTTAAAGTCAAATGCATAAAATGTCATGCATATATTGTTTAACTGAGCTCCAGGCCCCACCCCTCTCTGAACGAATGTTGGTTTGAGGTGTCTCTCAGCTAGGAGCCAGC
Source organism: Garcialebias charrua (assembly GCA_038048925.1). NCBI lineage: Eukaryota > Metazoa > Chordata > Actinopteri > Cyprinodontiformes > Rivulidae > Garcialebias > Garcialebias charrua. The sequence goes on from JBBPBX010040826.1 coordinate 9,566, forward strand.
AGACTGTTTGCTCCAGGTGTAGATTTGATTATCAGAGTTTGAAGGTGTTCACTCACAGAGCAGCAAGAGGCAAACGATGTGGGAGAGAAATGCTGGAAGAATTGTATCTGGGGAAAATATATTACAGGACTAAGGCTTGGTAGCCTGGTTAAAACCAGACCCTTGTCCTTCACTTCGCTTTGGACTAGGGTCTGGGATTTCTCCCATAGACAACGATTTCTCCGGTAGATTTTTGAATGGACCAATCAGAGAACAGAAGGCGGATTACCGGACCAATCAGAGAACAGAAGGCGGAGTTTTGAACGACGTCGACTGACGTCGTCAGTTAAAATGGCTGCCGCCACGAAGGAATTTTCATGAAAACAAGGTAAAAAAACTATTATTTCTTTGCTGAGAAAAAATACATTTCTTAGCTGACGTTATATCAGAAGTGTTCCTGAGCTTAACAGTTCCTAAATCAATTCACGAAATGGTCAAATCTGCTGGATTTAAATAGTTTCGGTTTGACATTTTCCAAACAGCCTCGGGTGCGCTACGAAAATAAATGATAAAAAATCGAATTTTATCTCAAATGTTTCATCTAGGCCAACAGTCAGTAAATTAGAGCCATATAATTACACACTGGTAGCAGAAAAAATATCCACCGAGTGGTTTCTGAGCTATTTATCTGATAGCCTGGACCTCGCCAGGCTAAACTAACAAAACTCCGCCTTCTGTTCTCTGATTGGTCCGGTCAAAAATCGACCGGAGAAATCGTTGTCTATGGGAGAAATGCCAGACCCTAGTACAAAGCGAAGTGAAGGACAAGGGTCTGGTTTTAAAGGCTTGGTTCACAAACAAAAAGAGGAAGAAGGAGCCAGTGAGCTTTCAATTATATTGTAATATGTTTACACTCAGATTAAAAATGTAATTTGTTAAAGTCACAGAATTTAAAATTCAAGGTACAAATGGTATATATTAAAGTACAGTTAAAATATGAATTTTTAAAAGCGTGGAAGCTAAAAGTAATTTAGTTGCATGTAATTTTGTGTATTTAAGGGAGCTTAGAGATGCCAAAGTGTATGTCTAAAATTGTCACTGACGAATATTTAAAACATGTTCAATTGAATTTGGGCATCATATGTGGATTTGTTATGCCTAATTTCAACTGTAAATTCGAGTTGTTTAAAAATTATGTAATTTGGGGGTTATGTTAATTGATCTTGGCTTATTGGGTTACATTTTGTTGAACTTTATTATTTTCTGTGTTCTTAGGTTTTTCACCTGTTTTGACCTCGACAACTTTCAAAAGAAAATAAAAGAAAGAATTGATTATTGGTCATTGAGTGAAGTACAGTCCAAACTCTTCTGAAGCAAGCTACCCTTTCAAGTGGGGGGAAACTGCAGAGTAAAACCCCAAAAAGTGAAAACCTCTTGACATATATTAAGTGCAAATGTATCATAAAAACATACCCTTTCTACTGACTAGCTCTGTTATATCAAGTTAATGACATAAACTAAAGTTTTCCCAATATTGTTCCATTTATTTATTCGCTCCGATACTGGAAATCACTAATCTTACAAAATTATGAATTAATAGGATGAGGGCACAACAAAGGCAGAAGAGAGGGTGTTCAATAAATTCTATATTTAGCTCGTTTCTAGGGTATTAAAGGGTCTGACAGTTAAAATAACTTCCTTATTCCCATTATTCTCCATTTAAAGAGGTGCTTGATGGTTTCATCTTTTACAGATTCCTCAGACAAAGGCATTCTCTTATAGCATAGCCTGAGGATAAATTGTGTATAAAATTGGTTGGACCAGGATCACAAGAAAAAAAGAGGATCCACTGATTTTTGCATGGTCTTCATTAGCTTGGAGAGGTACATTTCTTTAACAGGTATTTATATTATGTGAGATAACAAGGGAGCTGAATAAAAGGATTGTGTCACTTTATTGAAATTAGAGGTGTTTCAAGAAACACGCGCGCACGCACACACAAACACAAACACACGCCCGCAACAGTTACAACAGTGAATTTACTGTAATTGTATTTGAAGGATTTCTAAGTGCAACCATTTTCTTTTGTTGCTTCTTCTACAATGTCAAAGGTTAAAATGTATGCTTTTTCATGGTTGTCTTTTATGCAGTGACGTTCATGATGTAAGTTATTTGTGACTGTAATAAAAGTGATTTAGCATGGATGCTTAGATTGGCACAGAGCTAAGATTTGATCATCAGGTTTTTAAGTGGATATCAATACTTAGTAATTAAGAGTAAACAATATTTTTATGTTAAATAGCATGACCATTCAGTGTGTTTTTATAAATATCAATTGTTCCGTACAGTAGTCCCTCGTTTATTGCGGGGGATCTGTACCCTGATGACCTGTGATAAGTGAAAAAACATGATTTAGGAATAGTAGTACAATTAGTAAGTAGTAGTTTATTATATCCAGATAAACAGAGATATGAGACACGCATATCTATATATATATATATATATATATATATATATATATATATATATATCTATATATATATATATATATCTATCTATCTATCTATCTATCTATCTATCTAT
>JBBPBX010040827.1:0-15442 GCA_038048925.1 Garcialebias charrua
TAACTCAATTTAAGATGGCCCCTATCGTTACCTGAATATATTGGAAACAAAAATGTTTGTATCACTGACAGTTTTACAGTTTTTGAGCTAAAATTTGATGTGGCAGTAACTGAGAGTTCACAGTATGTACATGCAGAGCTGAGAGTACACAGTATATAATGCTGTATGTACTGTATACAGTATACGTACACAGTGTATGTATACATACACATTATATTTCAAATAGATAATATTTGAACACTGCGACATTGTCATTGTTTTGATTTTGGTTCCCTTTTGTTTTCATGTGTGAATAAAGCATTGGGAATGTGTCTGTTCAGAAAATATTACAATGTGATGTTTTGGGTATAACTTCCAACATTTGAATACACTGTAATTGCTTCTGTTAATTTGTTTATGTTGTTCAGGATGGCTGCACACATGTACGACAGGTCAAACCCAGACTGTGCTCCTACATTAAAGTTGACTGGTGCTCACTCCCACAAAGGCAGCTGAGGAGCATCAAAGATCGGAGTCTAAGATGAACATGTATACAATTAATGTCACTTTTAATAATTGTAATATTAATTAAAAACATATTGTTACTTTGATATTTGAATATTTATAAATATGTATTTTTTAACTTGTAAAAATGTCTGCTGTAGTAATGCGATTTCTTTTCAGCTGAAAAGTTGTTGTCTTATTACCTAGACGCAATCATATATATATATCATTTATGTTTATCTTAATTATAGGTACAGACAAGTGAAAGAAAGAGTTCGCTTTAAGGAACATCTCTAGTGAGCGCAGGCTGTCCAAGAACTCGGTGCAGTCTCTGAACCTGAGGTTTTAGCTACACCAATGAGGAACTTCGTCCAACCTGAAGTGGAGGAAGCAGTTCCAGTGTGCACGGTTCAGCAGTAGCAGCAGCAAGAGGGTGCCAATGACTGTACAGAATATACACCTGTTTCTGAAAGTCAGGTTCAGTTTGAACTGCAGTCATTAAGAACAGAAAATATTACATTACAAAATCAGCTAAGTAATTTTCAATTAAATGTAAAAAGCTTTGAGAATCAACAGTATTTTAATAGTGTGTTCAAGTAATTTAAATTAAAAATGAAAGAAAGACAAATTGTCCATTCGTCTTATTGTATTGAATGTAGACTGTTTACCTGTACTAATAATTTATAAATACAGTATACCTGTAGATTTTTAATTAAAAAATTGTCATTCACACCGTTGAACAGTAAGTGCCACCGCAGAGCTGGAGTTGACAACCTTGAACAGGAGGAAAATGCCAACATGTGTTGGTTTTGAAAATGTTATTGAAACATTTTTAATGTGTAAGTATAAAAAAATAATGGATGATACTTGATAAACTGCTTTATTCAAAATAATTAAAACTTAACAGTCCCAGTGTTTCAAAAATAATACATATTATTTGATAAGGTTCATAGCTGGGAAATATCAATTCACATGGCTATCAGAGGAAAGCAAAATGAAAAAGTTCAAAGAAATTTCATTAAACACGTCTTGTGAAGGCACCAAATTCAAACAAGCAACTATAAAACAATATTTTATATAAGTAATAAAATAAATGCATAGTTAAAAATAATAAATTGAAAGGTTGGAACTTACAAAATAGCTCTTCTTCAACATTTTCTGACTACTAAAATGGCGGAAATTCAAGAATTCCGTAATTCTAGTCACATGTGTGGGAACTATGTATAGGATCATGATTTGGATTCAGTAATACTGAAAAGTTGGACAAATTCTTATTTTCAGGTTCACTCATTTCTAAACAAGACGTCAAAACTGCAAATCCCCTTTTGTCAAATGCAGAACAAAACAGACCACACAACACTGATTAATTTCAATCAAAACAAATAAAACGTTTAAAAATAAAAATAAATAAAAGTTCAGACCAGTCAATAAAGTAGCACAATTTGTTTTCCTAAAATGATAAAAACTGGCATGTTTCTAATCATACTGTTGTAATGACATTGCAATGAAATGCAAATTGTCTGACTCATAAACTCCATATGTATCCATCCATTATCTTCCGCTTGTTATGAAGTTGGGTCGCAGGGGTAGCAGCTTGAGCAGGGAAGCCCAGACATCTCCTTCCACAGCCACCTCTTCCAGTTCTTCTGGAATGATTCCAAGGTGTTCCAAGACCAACCGAGAGACATGTCTCTCCAGCGTGTCCTGGATCTTCCCATGTCCACCAGCCGGACATGCCCGAAGCACCTCCCTAGGGATGCATCCATGGGGCATCCTTAGCAGATGCCCGAACCACCTCAACTGGCTCCTCTCGATATGCTTTTAGTAATTAAATATGTGGTGACATTTCTGGTTTTATTTTTGCTTTTATGTTGTGTTTTTCTTGATTTTTAATCTGTCTTTTTAAGTACTGCACTGTTTTTTGTTAAGCACTTTGGTCACCACCACCGTGGTTGTGTAAAGTGCTATATAAATGAATAAATGAAATGAAATGAAATGGAGGAGCAGTGGTTCCACTCCGAGTTTCTCCCAGATAACCAAACTTCTCACCCTGTCCTGTCACCTGTTTGGGAGAGTCCAAATATGCTGCAGATGAAACTCATTTCAACCAACTGTATCCACAATCTCATTTTTTTGGTCACTACCCAGAGCTCGTGACCATAAGTGAGGGTAGGAACGTAGACCGACCAGTAAACAGAGAGTTTTGCCTTACAGCTCAGCTCTCTCTTCACTACAACGGACCGGTACAGAGTCTGCAGTATTGCAGACACTGCACCAATCATGTCTATCAATGTCACGCTCCATTCTTCCCTCACTCGTGAACAAAACCCCAAGATACTAGAACTCCTCCACTTGAGGCAGAACTACACTCTTGATCTGGAGAGAGCAATCCACCTTTTTCTGGTTGGGGAACATGACCTCAGATTTGGAGGTGTTGATTCTCACCCCAGCTGCTTAACACTCAGTTGTGAACTGCTCCAGTGAGCGCTGTAGATCATGGCATGATGATGCCAACAGGTCCACATCATCTGCAAAGAGCAGAGATGGAATCCTAAAGCCACGAACCGAAAACTCTCTGCCCACTGGCTGCACCGAGAAATTCTGTCCATAAAAGTTAAGAACAGAATCAGAAACAACCGGCAGCCCTGGCGGAGTCCAACTCCCACCGTGAAGCGGTCCGACTTACTGCCGGCAATGCAAACAAACTCTTGCACCGCTTGTATAGGGACTGAACAGCCCATAGCAACGGGCCCCCAATCCCATACTCACGGAGCACCCCTACAGTGTACCCCATGGATGTTAAGGTCCAGGCTCAGGGACCGTGGAAAGAACCCATTTGCAGACAGGACTCAGGAGGCAAAGTACAAAAATAAATACTTTAACAGGAGACAGGAGGGGCTCCTCCCTGAGAGGCACCCTCCAAAGACACTGGAGCTTCTGGAAGGCCCGCAGGTTCTGGACCTCCTGCTGCAGGTTCTGGAGCTTCTGGAAGGCCCGCAGGTTCTGGACCTCCTGCTGCAGGTTCTGGAGCTTCTGGAAGGCCCGCAGGTTCTAGACCTCCTGCTGCAGGTTCTGGAGCTTCTGGAAGGCCCGCAGGTTCTAGACCTCCTGCTGCAGGTTCTGGAGCTTCTGGAAGGCCCGCAGGTTCTAGACCTCCTGCTGCAGGTTCTGGAGCTTCTGGAAGGCCCGCAGGTTCTAGACCTCCTGCTGCAGGTTCTGGAGCTTCTGGAAGGCCCGCAGGTTCTGGACCTCCTGCTGCAGGTTCTGGAGCTTCTGGAAGGCCCGCAGGTTCTGGGTCTCCTGCTGCAGGTTCTGGGTCTCCTGCTGCAGGTTCTGGGTCTCCTGCTGCAGGTTCTGGGTCTCCTGCTGCAGGTTCTGGGTCTCCTGCTGCAGGTTCTGGGTCCCCTGCTGCAGGTTCTGGGTCCCCTGCTGCAGGTTCTGGGTCTCCTGCTGCAGGTACTGGGTCTCCTGCTGCAGGTACTGGGTCTGGAACTTGTACCGTGGTGCTTGTCCTCATAGTCTTTATGAAAATCAAAATTTCTTGGTACTCAGGGAGTTGGGTCAGACCAGGTTGAGATAACAAGAACTCTTCTGCGAGGGAAAGCAAAAATTTAGAGCAGTCTGGATTATTTTGAGCAGAGGTGATGAAATTAAGCAAAGTTTGATTTATTGATATGTAGTCGTTGGTTTGGAGCTGGAGCGTGTGCGACCCAGTCTCGCCGGACTGAGCATGAACAGTTGGGCGTGCCAGAGGTGTGGCGTCAAGCTCCGTCCTCACCGGAATCCTGGGAGGTGAGGCAACGGGGACCGCCCCCACAGCAACAATGGAGCTGGGCACAGGGGACTCAGTCTCGCCGGACTGAGCAGGACCAACTGCACGGACTGAAGGTGTGTTGGACCCTCTCCGGGTCTTTCGTTTTCCTCTCTTACGGCGACGTTGTGAGTGGACCACGGGGGCAAGCCAGAGTTCATCCTCTGACTCTGCATCCTCACCCGACGTCCACCCAGAGTAAGTCGGCACGGGAGCTGAGGAAAAACTGGACCTGGGTGTTGTGTGGCTACCTTTAGTCCTTCTCTCCTCCTGCAGCAGGAGAGGTGAAGGCAGAACCTCCACCGCCTGGCTGTACTCCGTCAGGTCCAGGACGGGTTTAGTCCAATAGGTACCACATCGGATGGTGGTTCTCCTCATCTTGAAGAAAACTCAAAAAACAGGTAAGCAAAAAACAAAAACAAAAAAAACTCAGGAGAACCTGTCTGCTGGGCTCAGAAACTGGTCGGTTCGTACTGTTAGGGTCCAGGCTCAGGGACCGTGGAAAGAACCCATTTGCAGACAGGACTCAGGAGGCAAAGTACAAAAATAAATACTTTAATTGTTCAAACAGAAAAAAGGCTGACAATGGCAGCATAACTCACATAACTCAGGGAACTCGGGGAACAGGACTAGGATGAACCCAAAACGATGACGAACCGACAAAGACAGAACTCACAGAGGAACTTATATACACACAGGCAGGGCTTGGGACAAAGGTGAAAATAATCAGACTGATTGGAGCACAACACCAGGAAGGACCAGAGTGAACACTTGGGGAAGTAATAAATAACAGACCAGGGCAAGGGAACTAACTAAAACATGTAACATGAATAACTAAACTGGGGCTGAACAGAGAAGTAAACTAAACAGGAATTTAACTAATCTGGAGCAGGACAGGGAAATAAACTAAATCTGAAATAACTAAAATGGAGCAGGGTAGGTTGAATGGAAAACACATGGAAAGTCCAGGAGAGGGAGCCAACCTCACAGTGGGAACAAAGAGCTGACTAAACAAACAGAACACAGAAACAAAAACAGAAAGCTTAACAGGGCAAGACAAAGACACTAGACAACTGAGAGGAGACAAAGAACTAAATTAAACTCAAGAGAAGACTAAAAGAAACACAAACAGACAGAACACAGAAACACCAGACAACAGAAGACAGACCATGACAATAAATTGTTTATATAGATTATTCCTTTTCTTACATGCATTTTGTAATCTTTGTAGTCTTGTACTTTAATTAATTTGATAAATATCTCAAAGGCTTTATCAGTATTTTTTTCTTCATACAACACGTTCCAGTTCTGTGACTGTAAATCATTTCTTAATGCACTTATTGAGTCTTGTGACATTATTCTTTTGTATGTAATATTGGTGACCTCATTTACCTTTCTGCAAACCTCTAAGATAACAAACACTGGAAGATGGTCATTTATATGATTTATAAGAAGTCCACTCCTCAATTATCTTTTCATGTAATTAATAAACATATTGTCAATCAGGGTTGAACTGTGTGTAACCAGGTGAAAAATGGGTACATGTCACATGTATTTTTAAACAAAAAAACCCATGTTTTGCTTTACTTTCACCTACTGGTTGTAATTCTTGTTTTTGTCAGCATGTGGTGCTGTTGGTACAGAGAGGTCTAAAAGGACCGGAAATAGAGAAAAAACCCTTTGTTTATGTACGGTGGCACGGACTGGTAAAAACGGAAGAGAAGGACATTTTATCTGAGACTTGGTGAAGGAGACAACTCTGGCCACGTGAAAAGAGAATCCAAGTGTTCGGTAATTGTTGGAACTGAATTATCTTCCGTGAATGAAGCTATAGAGACGATGCTAATGTTTTATTTCTGTTTGTTTTCTCTCGTAGAGTGCCGCTGCCGTTTGTTATGCAGTAGCTTTCACGCTGTTAGATTTCAGCTGTTACGTGCAGCTGCATGCTACTCTGTTGGGTGCTAACCGTGTTGTCGGTCCGCCATTTTATTTGAAGCTAAGGCTTGCTGCCGTTCGAAACACGGACTTTTTCTTGTTTTTTTTTATACATAACTCAGAGGGAATAGTTTATTTTTGAGAATAAAGAACCCCTTCTATTTGAAGCTTCGTGTGCTGCATTTATCCCGGTTTCAAATATTGGTACCAGGAGTGGGGTTCTCGTTTTTTTTCTCTCTGCGAGTGCATGTATATGGCGGCGCAGCGGTAGCATTAGCAAACGGCAGTGGTGAAGAAGTGGCCTACACCTGAGTGGACGTGGGCATCGCGTCGGTGAGGAGGCATCTGTTTCGAGACCAGAGGGGGGACGTTGCTGAGCAGTCTGTGCTGGCGTGGTCGTGAAGGATTTCAGCCGAGGCGATCGTCAGACCAGAGCGCATTCCAGGCGGGAGAAGCATCGCCCAGCAGCGGTCTTGGAGCAGCCCAGGGACCTCCGGTGGACTCCGGACTTCGACCAATTTATCCTTTGCTATATAAATTTCTATTTACTGTTAATATTTATATTGACTGTTAATACTTCTATTGACTGTTAAGTGAACTGAAAAAAAATAATAATAATAATTTCAGAACATGTCTGAACAAGAGGGTTCCATAAACATTGAGATGGAGGGACAACAGTTAGCAGTGAATAATAACGAGGATACTGGACAAAATGACCTTGAACAAGCTGGGGTGTTACAACAACTAAGTGAGTTAGCCCGAAGGCAAGATGAAGTCATGACAGTCATATCATCACTAAATAATGAGCCTACCAGGTCTTATGTCTACGTACCCAGAGAAAGGCACATTTCACCATTTAGTGGAGACATTGACAAAGATGGGAGGAGTGTGGATGAGTTTATTGAAGAAGTAGAAAGGGTAATTTCTGCTAGAAACCAATCTGCACCCGAACAGTTTGATTTTGTGCTGTCGCTGTTAAGAGGCCCAGCTCTGGAAGAAGTGCGTTTACGCAAAGCTGATGGTGATGTTGTAAAAGACCTGCTTGTTTACTTAAAAGATGCATTTGGAGATAAACGTAGCGCTGCCCAACTTTTACAGAGCTTCTACAACTGTAAACAGAAGGAGGGTGAAGACATACGTGACTTTTCACATTCATTATCTCAGGCCTTTAGTTTGGTATGGAAACAGCATCCTAATTCCATGGGTAATGAGAACGCAGTGTTGAGAGACCAGTTCATTGAGGGCATCAGAGACCTCTCACTGAAACGAGAACTCCGAAAACATGTAAGAGGAAAACCTACATCCACTTTTATAGAGGTGCGTGAGGAGGCTTACTTGTGGTCCTTAGACCAAGCCCCTAGCACAAAAACGGTTAGGAGTAACGTGAATAACTGCCGTACTGTTAAAGCCGAAGCACAGTGCTGTGCAGTTAAAGAGACAGAAAATCCAATGCATCTGGAGGATGTGATGAAAACTCTTAAAGAGCAAGATAAAGTCACTAATCTAACTAGACCTAATGAGAAGTCGGTCTCAATGGATGACGTTCTTAAAGTGCTCACTGAGCAAGGGAAAGTGATAACAGAACTCACTAAGGCTGTGAAAGAGCTGACAATTCAGAACAAAAATCCTAGTAGCCAGACACCATCTCAGACCAAAACTGGTCCAAGATTTACCCCTGACGGTAAGCCGATATGTTTCAAGTGCCAAACTGCTGGTCATGTTGCCAAACAGTGTCCCCAGAGAAGATACAAAAACTCTGATGAGTACCCCATTTCTAGTCCGTCGGGAAACGAGAGACCCTGGTTGCAGTGAGTCGGGTAACGCAGGGTCATGTCGTAGACTCACCTACACTGGAGATCACACGAGAACAAATTATTGAGCGTGCCATAGGAAAATGTCCAGTGGTTGATCTAAAACTTAATGGCAGGTCAGCACATTGTTTACTAGATACTGGCAGCCAGGTCAGTACTATGACAGATGATTTTTTCAGAAAATATATTGGTGATGATGAGAGCATGCTAGCTACAAATAGTTGGCTTAAAATAACTGCTGCGAATGGACTTGACATTCCTTATCAGGGATATATTGAACTGGAAATTGAGACGATGAGTTTAAAGATCCCAAATTGTGGCTTCTTGGTCCTGAAGCCGTCACTGAACCCTGTTGTTTCTGAAGAATGCATAATCGGTATGAATGTCATTCACAGATGCAGACAGCTAGTTACAACAGAGTTTGACAACACTTTGGGTGGATCCTTAGACTCTGGGTGGAGGACAGCTTTCCAACAGGTACAGATCTGTTGCATTGAGAGAAAGGCAGTAGTTCGGGTTGCAGGAAGAAACAAAGTACGCATCCCTGCATCCTCGATGTCCACTGTGTTTGTAAAAGGTCACACTAAAACCTTAGATGCAGCCTCTCAGTTGATCATCGAACCAGTGACCACTCCTCTACCATCTGGATTAGCAGTTATCCCAACACTTGTCACAAGGACCAGCCATGTTCTTCCGCTCCAGGTGGTTAACTTCTCCGCCGAGGAAGTGTGGTTAGGCCCCCGAACACGGCTAGGCATGATCTCAAAGGTTGATCCTGCGGAGAGTGAGCAGACATGCCAAGTAAAGTTTCAACGCATCTCTGCCGGTGTTGAACAGGTTTCAGTTGACCCTAACATGGTGCAAACTGACAGTAAGGTGCAAGCCATTTTGGAAAGACTTGACATGGGGGGCGCAGAGGAAGAGCGTGTCGCTCTCTGCTCATTGCTGTCCAGCTACATTGATGTTTTTGCAGATGATGAGGAGAATCTGGGTCACACGGATAAGGTGAAACATGAGATCAAGCTGGCGGATGACGTACCTGTCACACAGCCATATCGTCGTATACCTCCTAACCAATACCAGGAAGTACAAGAGCATATCTCTAAACTGTTGAAAAAAGGAATCATACAGGAAAGTGAAAGCGCTTACGCCTCACCAGTTGTGGTAGTCCGCAAAGGTGACGGCAGTATACGCTTATGTGTAGACTACAGGAAGCTAAATCTAAAAACTAAGAAAGACGCATTTCCATTGCCTCGTATTGATGAGAGTTTTGATGCGCTAAAAGGTGCTAAATACTTTTCCACAGTTGACCTTGCCAGTGGGTATCACCAAGTAGCCATGGATGATCGAGACAGACATAAGACGGCTTTCACCACGCCTTTTGGGCTGTTTGAGTATGTACGCATGCCCATGGGGGTGTGTAACGGGCCTGCAACATTTCAAAGATTGATGCAAGCAACTATGAGTGACCTGATATTCGACATCATGTTAGTCTATCTGGATGACATTTTAGTGTACTCCCCAAGCTTTGAGTCTCATTTGGAACGGCTGGATCTAGTTTTTAAACGTTTGAGAGACACTGGATTAAAAGTGAAGTGGGAAAAATGTCACTTTTTGCAGAAGGAAGTAAAATTCCTTGGACACCAAATTTCTGCAGAGGGTATCGCAACTGATCCCTCCAAGGTGGCAGCAGTCAAGGAATGGCCGGTGCCTGGCACCGTTAAGGAACTCCAATCATTTCTAGGCCTATGTAGTTACTACAGAAGGTATGTTGAGGGCTTTTCAAAGATCGCAGCCCCACTACATGACCTAGTGAATCAGTGTCGAGGAGCTGCTACTACAGCCAAAGCTAGTCAAAAACTAAGTGCATTATGGGACACCAACAGTCAAATTGCATTTGACACATTGAAAGAAAAGCTTGTGACTGCTCCGATTTTGGGTTATGCAGACTTCACTTGTCCTTTCATTTTGGAAACTGATGCTAGTGGTCAGGGTTTAGGAGCTGTCTTGTGTCAGCAGCAAGGTGACAAGAAACGGGTCATTGCATATGCAAGTAGACGGCTGAGAAATGCAGAGCGAAATGATAAAAACTATAGCAGCATGAAACTCGAGCTGCTTGCACTTAAATGGGCAATAGTAGAGAAGTTTCGGGGGTACTTACTGGGCTCTAAATTCTCTGTGGTATCAGACAACAATCCCTTATGTCATCTAAAAAGTGCAAAACTTGGGGCTATTGAACAGAGATGGGTAGCACAGTTAGCTGCCTTCGACTTTGATGTGCAGTACCGGCCAGGTCGGTGTAACGCCGCCGCTGATGCACTGTCACGACACCCGTTAGCAGGGGAGCCAGAACCAACTGATGATGAGGAGTTTGATGATTGCATTGCAATTTGCAATTTGATTTGTAGAGGCACTGCCCTTGAGCCCGAGCTGGTTACAGCTGGGGTCCAATGTTGTCAGGTAAACCAGATTAGGGCTGCAGAAACTGATAAATCCAATTCACATGCTAAAGAGGCTACACCAACTCTTCCCGGTTACTCCAAGGAAGAGCTGCGGACATTTCAGTGTCAAGATCCAGTGATAAATGTTCTAAAACAGTTTGTGGATCGAGGTAGCCCGCCAAGTTCACAAGAAAGGAAGAATCTTCCTGGTGCTGCCAAATCATTGTGGAAACAATGGAAACACATTCAGATACGTGATGGGTTGGTGTACAGAGTGGTGAAGGATGATCGTGTTGGAGAGTGCTTTCAGTTGCTTGTTCCAGGTTGTTTACAAGCAGCTGTGCTGAAGAGTGTCCATGACTCTATGGGACATCAGGGAATAGAGAGGACATTACAGTTGTTGAGACAGAGAGCATTCTGGGTAGGGATGCATAACGATGTTGAGCGATGGGTTAAGAACTGTGAGCGTTGTATTCTCACAAAGATGCCTCACCCAAAGATTCACCCTCCAATGAAATCCTTTTTGGCAACACGACCTTTAGAAGTGGTGGCAGTAGATTTCACACTCCTTGAACCAGCTTCCGATGGCCGTGAGAACGTTCTAGTCATTACCGATGTGTTTACAAAGTTCACCCAGGCGTTCCCTACACGTGACCAAAAAGCAGAGACCACAGCCAAAGTCCTCTTAAAGGAGTGGTTCATGAAGTACGGTGTACCTGAGCGTCTTCACTCAGATCAGGGCCGTAACTTTGAATCGGAGGTTATTGCTGAACTTTGTAGAATGTATGGTGTGAAAAAAACACGTACAACACCCCATCACCCGACAGGAAATGCCCAGTGTGAGCGTTTTAACCGCACTCTGCATGAACTGTTGCGCACCCTTCCACCTGACAAAAAGAGGCGTTGGCCTGAACATTTACCTGAGCTGGTTTATGCGTACAATGTTACTCCACATGCGACTACCGGATATTCCCCTTACTTCTTGCTCTATGGAGTAGAACCACATCTTCCTGTTGATGCATTGCTTGCGCATGAAAGTTCTCCTGATAAAAATCTTGATTGGCTTGCTGTGCACCAGCAAAGACTCAAAGAGGCACATGAAAGAGCAAAAGAGTATGCAGAGCAGAAAGCTGCGAAACGCGTTGCTCGGCATAGTCACAAAGTGTACTGTCCTTCGATTGAGGTTGGAGAGTATGTTTACCTGAGACACAGACCAGCTGGTCGTAACAAAATTCAGGATGCATGGAGTCCAGTTGTTTACCAACTCGTAGACGTAGTAGGCACGACTTGCATAGTACGACCTGCAGAGGGAGGGCCTACAAAAACGGTTAACAGGGCTGACATCAGGTCATGTGTCCATGTGCCAGACACAAACCAGGGACACAGTGAGAACACTGTAGCCAAACAGACAAATACTACTGAATCACACACTGCCTCATCTGATGAGTATGATGGGGGTATAGTCATTGAAGAGGTTTCTTTTGACTTAAATCCTGGTTCAGGTGTAGAAAATTGTCCTAGTGGTGAAAGTGTTCAGAAGCGAGCAGAGACTCCGTTGACTTCCGAATGTGAACTTCCTGTGATTGAACAGAGGGAGACTGAGCATGTTGACAATGAAGCAGGCGATATTGACCAACTGGGTGAGATTCCAGTGTCTCCTCCTGGCGTTAGACAAGCTCACACACCTGCTCCCCGCAGGAGTAGAAGAGTGAATGTAGGGAAACACCCAAACCCACATCACCAACCAGTGTTGGAGCCAGAAATGAACTCATAAATGGCTTCACAGATTATTGCAAGCTTAGGTTCTATGTTTTTTTTAGAGAAGCTTTAAAAGAGGCTTTGTCACCGAGGACGATGACATTTAAGCAGGGGAGAATGTAACCAGGTGAAAAATGGGTACATGTCACATGTATTTTTAAACAAAAAAACCCATGTTTTGCTTTACTTTCACCTACTGGTTGTAATTCTTGTTTTTGTCAGCATGTGGTGCTGTTGGTACAGAGAGGTCTAAAAGGACCGGAAATAGAGAAAAAACCCTTTGTTTATGTACGGTAGCACGGACTGGTAAAAACGGAAGAGAAGGACATTTTATCTGAGACTTGGTGAAGGAGACAACTCTGGCCACGTGAAAAGAGAATCCAAGTGTTCGGTAATTGTTGGAACTGAATTATCTTCCGTGAATGAAGCTATAGAGACGATGCTAATGTTTTATTTCTGTTTGTTTTCTCTCGTAGAGTGCCGCTGCCGTTTGTTATGCAGTAGCTTTCACGCTGTTAGATTTCAGCTGTTACGTGCAGCTGCATGCTACTCTGTTGGGTGCTAACCGTGTTGTCGGTCCGCCATTTTATTTGAAGCTAAGGCTTGCTGCCGTTCGAAACACGGACTTTTTCTTGTTTTTTTTAAATATATAACTCAGAGGGAATAGTTTATTTTTGAGAATAAAGAACCCCTTCTATTTGAAGCTTCGTGTGCTGCATTTATCCCGGTTTCATGTGTGTTGTTATTCTACTTGGTTTAGTAATTAGTGGATATAAACCGCCAGCCCACTCAACGAGGCATCTATGTTCATGTCTATGGTTAGAAAACCGGTCTAGTGAAGAGAAATCAGTTGCCTCTTTGTCGTGAGTGCACTCGGAGGCAAATCTGAGCGTCTTCACGGCGCTTCTGATTAAATTTCTCTGTAAAACGACTCCACATAATCGTGTCACAGTTGTAACTTTCATTTTAGTTGACAGCATCCTGTGCTCCAGCATCAACGTGTGGCATTGAGGCTGCACAGCTGCAGAAAGAAAAGCTCTGCAGAGAGTGGTGAAGGCTGTACAGAAGATGTTGGAGTCAGTCTCCCCACCATCACAGACATTTACACCTCCAGATGCAGGAAAAGAGCCACCTGCATCATGAAAGACCCCACTCACCCAGCACACTCACTCTTTGCCCCACTCCCCTCAGGACGGAGGTTGAGGAGCATCAAATGTAGAACCACTAGACTGAGGAACAGCTTCTACCCTGAGGCTGTTAGACTCATGAATAAATAAATAATAAGAATAAACACTGCAAAATATCACATCATGCTGATGCTGATCTGTTTTCTTGTTGCTGTGTTCATCTGTGACCATCTGCTCATACAGACTCATGTTCGTGCTGCTGTTTATAATGATGTTTTTCTATTACATTAGGGCTTAGTGTATTACTAGTTGATGTTTTTCTTAGTTAATTCTAGATGTTATTACTGTTTTTCTCTTGCATTTGTTGTTGGATGTAACTGGGACCCCGTGTACATAATCTCGTTTCATCACATGTACCACATGCGGTGCAAATGACAATAAAGACTCTCTCTCTCTGACTCTGACTCAGTATCTGGTAATAAATAAATAAATATAAAACCTCAAATACTTTGTAATTTTTTCTTATACAGATGTACAGCACACGTGGAACAACTGGGAGCTAAAGTTAGAGAGGCCAGACTGATGGTTTGGACATGTCAGAGTCAGAGGGGGCAGCCGTGGCGTAGTGGTAATGGCAGTCGTCCCCCGATCGGAAGGTTGGAGGTTCGAATCCCGGTTCCCCACACCATGTGTCGTTGTGTCCCTGGGCAAGACACTTAACCCTGAGTTGCTCCCGGTAGGACTGGAAGGTGCCTTGCATGGCAGTTGCCGCTACTGGTGTATGAATGCGTGTATGAATGGGTGGATGGTTGGTATTGTAAAGCGCTTTGGGGCTCCTCACAGGGGGTTGGAAAGCGCTATATAAATAAGCTCCATTTAAGCTCCGTCAGAGTCAGAGAGATCTTTATTGTCATTTGCACCGCATGTGGTACATGTGATGAAAACGAGATTATGTACACAGGGTCCCAGTTACATCCAACAACAAATGCAAGAGAAAAACAGTAATAACATCTAGGATTAACTAAGAAAAACATCAACTAGTAATACACTAAGCCCTAATGTAGTAGAAAAACATCATTATAAACAGCAGCACGAACATGAGTCTGTATGAGCAGATGGTCACAGATGAACACAGCAACAAGAAAACAGATCAGCATCAGCATGATGTGATATTTTGCAGTGTTTATTCTTATTATTTATTTATTCATGAGTCTAACAGCCTCAGGGTAGAAGCTGTTCCTCAGTCTAGTGGTTCTACATTTGATGCTCCTCAACCTCCGTCCTGAGGGGAGTGGGGCAAAGAGTGAGTGTGCTGGGTGAGTGAGGTCTTTCATGATGCAGGTGGCTCTTTTCCTGCATCTGGAGGTGTAAATGTCACACCAAAAATACACTACACGCGGCTCCGCTCCGCCCCGCTCCGCAGGTCGCAGCTGTGCGAGTCCAATTTCCATTACCTGCGCTCAGCTCAGGTCCGAGTGGATGCGCTGCTCCGAGACGCATGCGCGAGAATTGCGAGATCGCGCGATAAATCAAGTGATAAATAAGTAAGTCAGAACAAAACAATTCACTCGGTGGAAGAAAGAGAACAACTGTAGATACTGCTGCCTTGATATTCTCTCGTAAATGAGCGACAGGACATGGTTTGAGCAACAGGAAGTGATGTATTACATTTCAGAATAAAATACTTTATTTATTTCTTGTATTTCTTTTTATTTCTTGTATTGCGTTTGTAGGCGTAGTCAGAAATGATAGTTTGACAGCATTTTTGTACAAATAAATCCGTATAGAGCTAGGATTAGTCCGCCCGTGGTGATTTTATTTTGTAAATACGGAAGTTGTGCTCGTTCCTTTTCCTGTTGGTGCGACGTAATCTTCAAAAGTTGACTCCGGCACAGCTCCGTCATCCGGCAGAAATAGAAAAATTTCTAATTTTGACGGACTGCCGTCCGCTCTCCGCAGCTCGCCGCCGCCGTGCGGAGCCAGTGTAAATTCTGTCATTGATTATAATGGGTGCGTATTTGCTGCGGAGGTCGGACCGGAGCGGGGCGGAGCTGCAACGCGTGTAGTGTATTTTTG
>JBBPBX010040828.1:0-17012 GCA_038048925.1 Garcialebias charrua
CAGTCACGCGCTAAGGACTCGTCATCCAGCTGGGACTGATAACATGTTGTTATGGGTCCATTTCGAACGAGCGTAAGCTCAAAAACTTTGATTATTCCTCCCTGGAATAAGTTTATCTTGAAGTCAGAGGCCAGGAGCTGACATATTTTCTGATGACCAACGCGAAACCAGGAGACGTTGAAAACGTAAAGAGGCCAGGAGCTGACATATTTTCTGATGACCAACGCGAAACCAGGAGACGTTGAAAACGTAAACGAATACCCTGCTCGAAGGTACTGTACTGGTTCCCACAAGGACCCGTGCATCTGAAAAGCTACAAGGTCTTCCCTCTTACCGGGCTGTCGTCGAAAGGTAAAGAGCTGTTTACAAAACGTACCTGGATTTTAGCAGAAGTCGGATGAGAAGTGTCACTTTGGTCTCATGCTCCCAATTCTTCTTTAATCTTTCCTCCTATTCCTTTTCCCTCTCAATCTAAGCTGGAAACTATTTTAAGCTGAAGAGCCCACAGACTAAATATGTTAACATCCAATATTTATGTCTGTTGTGTTAAATTTAAATGTGCTGACGTATTAATTTGAAAGAAAGTGAAATCATGTCAATCAAGTGTAATGGTGTTAATTTAGTTGATTTATTTTAAATAAATGGTAGTGTCGCCTGGCATACCAAACTAAGTTAACGTGTCCATTGTCACTTAATGGCTTTGTGTATTTATCCATCATAAAGATCACAGATATATTGGGTAAACTGAAAAAGAAAAGAATCCGTGAATTTACTATTCAATCTGAATAAGTAAATTAATTAAGGTAAAGAGGTCAGTATTAATATTGACCTCCTCATAATCCTTTACAGATGTGTGGTTGTCAAGATTAATTGAGGAAGGAGTAGGACAGGTGGAAATAGATGCAAGGGATGAGATGTCTTTTGCTGGGTTGTCCACAGAAGTTACAGTGAATGCTGATTTCCGTTGAGAAGTGAGAGATTTAGGGAATGATTCTAGATCTCTATTTGATGTTTATGCTGAAGCTGTTCGCCAGGCTTATCTAGCTCTCACTGACTGGCCAGAGATAACAGGACAGTGGGTCACTCTTCGGGAGTATGTACAAAGATTGATTTGATTGTGTGTGAGGGATGCTTTAACTGTTGCTGCTGTGGATCAGTATCAGCTGTTACCTATTCCAAAGGCTGTGAGGGATCAGCTGATAAGAACAACCCCCGCGCATTACCTCTCTGCGATGCTGACAGTGATGCTAGGTGCTCCAGAGGTTTCTATGTCTGAGATTCGTAGCCGAATCATGGAGTTAGGAACACTGGGAGACTGGGAAACAGGAAAAGTAGAAAAACAGGAGTATGGTTTTCAACATGTGGGTCATGGGCCAGAAAGGGATGCTCGACGTAATGCACATGGACCAACTCATTCTGCTTTATGGAAAGCTTTAATACAGTCTGGGGTCCCAATATCTGAAATAGATGGATTACCAACAGAAGAATTGAGAGAACAATGTCAGGAAAAGGCATTAAAATCCAGTGTGCTAGATTCAATGTAGAACACCTGACTCAAGCATTACGGGATGTGGAACATTTGACTCAAGTATTAAGGGATGTGTTTCAAACTCCTAATGTTCTTTCTGTACCTCTGTGTGAACCTAAGCAGATGGTCAGGAATAAAAATAAGGCCACAAGAGTGGTGGAGGTCTCCTCTGGTTCTGAGAGTTCAGAGGACAATGAAGCACTGAGGTTGCGAGTTGTGAGACAGAAAAAGAAAAAAGGAAAGGTGAAAAACAGAAAGTCACAGCTGTACCTTGATCTGTCAGACCTGCTAAGTTTTGAATAATGGATATTGTGCATGGATTTATTGGCAGGTATGGCGCTCCATTTAAAACAGGGATATTTTGAGTTTGGGGTAGAGAGACCCCTACAAGTCAGATCAGTTTTGGTGGGGAAAGTAAAAATGAAACCTTTTATCTATGAGAAAACTAATCATTGTCATTCTATTTGTCAAAAAGCATTGTGTTTCTTCACAGCCTGGTGTTTCCTTGGCATCTGCTGATGGAAGGATCAGAGGTGTGCAAAGGACGATATGGCCAAACCTGAAAAGTGCCATGAGGGTGGTATCTTGTGGGTTATCACGTTCTTTGTCGTCGATGCCATGGTGCTACAGAGGATGGCATGGCCAAACCTGTAAAGTGCCATGAGGGTGGTATCTCATGGGTTATCACGTTCTTTGTCATCGGTGCCATGGTGCTGCTAGGCAACCTCTCCTCTGCAACACCGGGATGTGTCCTGGAGGAGAAAAAGGGGGCCTTGCCGACTACTATGGAAACAGATGAACCATGTCATAAAACAAGATAACTTTGAATGTCCTATGAACCAGTCATGCGTAGTGGCAAGTGTGAGCAGTCCTTGTACTTTCTATGTATGCAGGAAGTGTTTCAACGGACATGACATTCCAGTGGTGGTAAACCGGACTACATGTTATCTGCAAGTATAACATGTAAAAGTGCAAATGGATACTTTCCGGAGAATGGTAACCACTCATAACCACTGTGCTCCAGCATCAATGTGTGGCATGGAGGCTGCACAGTTGCAGAGAGGAAAGCTCTACAGAGAGTGGTGAAGGCTGCACAGAAGTCTGTTGGAGTCAGTCTCCCCACATCACAGACATTTACACCTCCAGATGTAGGAAAAGCACCACCTGCATCATGAAAGACCTCACTCACCCAGCACACTCACTCTTTGCCCCACTCCCCTCAGGACGGAGGTTGAGGAGCAACAAATGTAGAACCACTAGACTGAGGAACAGCTTCTACCCTGAGGCTGTTAGACTCATGAATAAATAAACAATAAGAATAAACAATAATCAAATTCAGACACGTATAGACTGGTCTTCTTTATCTGAGGAACAAATAGACCATTACTATGCCCAAACTGATAATTTGTTATGTGGAATTAAACTACCTAGAGAGGCGGTTGCTTGTACAGACTGTAACTGCTCTAATTTTGGACATAGAACCGATATAACTCAATTTTATTCTGACATAACTGAAGCGCTACTGGGGGCTAGCCTGCCTTATAATAAAAGTAACGTAAAGATTAAAAATAAACCAGGTTGGAACACATACGTGTCTAAATACCACAGTGAAGCCCGCGAAGCTACCACCAATTGGGCTCTAGCAGGTAAACCCAGGCAGGGTCCTATCTTTGAACACAAAAAGCTGTCTAATGCAAAATACAAATATGCATTACGCTTCATTAGACGGAATGAGCAAACCATGAGGGCTGATTCCTTGGCAAAAAAACTCATAGGAAAGGACACAAAAGCATTTTGGAAAGAGGTTAAATCTATAGGAAATAATAAATCCACTCTCCCTTGCACTGTCGATGGTGCCTCTGGGGCAAATATGATTGTAGATTTTTGGCAACAACACTACAGCAAGATATTTACCTGTGTTCAGAGTGAACCCTTCCATGTTGACAAGGTTAGTACTGCAGAAACTATCAAGTCACATGAGGTCTATCAAGCAATTGAAGAACTATCTGTAAATAAATCTATAGGAATGGATCTTATTTCAGCTGAACATCTCAAGTTTGCAAGTTCAAGGGTAGCCCCTCTTCTTGCCTTGTGTTTCACTGGTTTTATTATGCATGGTTTTATTCCTGATTCCTTGATGAATGTTGTTATTCTTCCTGTGATTAAGAACAAAGCTGGAAAAATTGGCAGCTCTGATAACTATAGACCTATTGCCCTAGCTAATACACTATCTAAGGTCTTTGAACTAATTCTTTTGCCAAAATTTGCAAAGATAATAATGTCTGCTGACAATCAATTTGGGTTCAAGTCCGAGCATGGCACTGATCTATGTATATATGGCCTAAAAGAATTACTGAATAACTATAATAACAAGAATTCTACGGTTTTTATGTGTTTCTTAGACGCCTCCAAGGCTTTTGATCGTGTAAACCATCGAAAACTATTTTTAAAATTATGCCAAGCTGGTGTGCCCAAATATATAGTGAGATGTCTGTCCTATTGGTATGCTAATCAAAATATGCAAGTCAAATGGGATAATTGTGTGTCTGCATCCTTCCCTGTCAGCAATGGTGTCAGACAAGGGAGCATTTTATCTCCTATACTGTTTAATTTTTATATGAATGACCTCTCTAAGCAGCTAAACCTATGTAAAACTGGCTGCATGGTTGGAGATACAATTATCAATCATCTTATGTATGCTGATGACTTAGTGGTTTTTAGTCCAAGTTCTGCTGGTCTTCAGAAGCTGCTTCATGTCTGTTCAGCATATGGTGAGACACATGATATCATATTCAACCCCTCTAAAAGTCTCATTTTGATTTGTCGCACTAAAGAGGACAAAAATAGCGTGTTTCCACTTTTTAAGCTGTCTGGGACTTTATTGAATGTTGCAAATGAAGTAAAGTATCTGGGTCATGTGTTGACAGACCGTCGGTCTGATGATGAGGACATTTACCGTCAGGTTCGAATGATATATGCTCAGGCAAATATCCTTGCTCGTAAGTTTGCATTCTGTTCTGATGAAGTGAAAATTAACTTATTTAGATCATATTGTTCATCACTGTATACGGCACATTTGTGGTGCAATTTTAAAAAAGCCAGTCTTCATAGATTGAAGGTGGCTTATAATGACGCACTAAGACTTCTTTTAAATAAGCCCAGATGGACCAGTGCCAGTGAACTGTTTGTATCTGCTCGCGTCAACACTTTGATGGCTGTTTTAAGAAATTTTATGTATAAATTTATTTGTCGTTTACATAAGTCTAATAATAGAATTATTCTACTGTTGACTAATGTCAAATATAGTGCAGTGAAATATTCATCTGTGCTTTGGAGACATTGGTATGATTGCCTCCTGAATGGTTAGGTACTTTTTCTATTGTTCTTTTTATCTTATTTTATAATTTTTTGTAATTTTTTATTTGTATTTTGTATTTTGTATTTTATTTTATCATGGTTGTTGTCTCTTATCTAGGTTGGACCCTGAGTCTGTAATAAAGTTTATCTATCTATCTATCTAAACACTGCAAAATATCACATCATGTTGATGCTGATCTGTTTTTTTTGTTGTGTGTTCATTTGTGACCATCTGCTCATACAGACTCATGTTCGGGCTGCTGTTTATAATGATGTTTTTCTACTACATTAGGGCTTAGTGTATTACTAGTTGATGTTTTTCTTAGTTATCCTAGATGTTATTACTGTTCTTTTTCTTTTTTCTCTTGCATTTGTAGTTGTAGTTGTAGTCTAGATGCAGGAAAAGAGCCACCTGCATCATGAAAGACCTCACTCATCCAGCACACTCACTCTTTGCCCCACTCCCCTCAGGACGGAGGTTGAGGAGCATCAAGTGTAGAACCACTAGACTGAGGAACAGCTTCTACCCTGAGGCTGTTAGACTCATGAATAAATAAAAATAAAATAAAAAATAAACACTGCAAAATATCACATCATACTGATGCTGATCTGTTTTCTTGTTGCTGTATTCATCTGTGTTCATCTGTGACCATCTGCTCATACAAACTCATGTTCGTGCTGCTGTTTATTCCCACTATATTAGGCTTAGTGTATTACTAGTTGATGTTTTTCTTAGTTAGTTCTAGATGTTATTACTGTTTTTCTCTTGCATTTGTTGTTGGATGTAACTGGGACCCTGTGTACATAATCTCGTTTTCATCACATGTACCACATGCGGTGCAAATGACAATAAAGACTCTCTGACTCTCTGACTCTGATAACCATGGGTGGAGAAGATTGTGGAACATTTCTGACACTCGTTGGATTCAATATTGGTTTTTGAAATTACACAGTGATTGGTTCAAGCCACAGATGAACATAACCTATGACGTGCAACTATTAATATTGTGCTTTGCCATATTCATTTGTTTAACATTTGTATGTATTAGTTGTTGAATAAAATGGAGGGTGAACATTTGTAGAACTGATCAGAGACCAGAGGGTGGAATGAATAATGAATAAATAAGTTTGTTCTCTGATCAGTCTTAAAAGTCTGAAATGTCCAGACATTGTGTGTATATCTGTCACTACCGGGGAGCTGGGAGATAAGAAGTTAAACTGTGCTGATTTCATCATCACATGAATAGTCAGTTTATTGATCAAGTCATCTCCGGAGTTTTGTTCTAACGGTTTGATTAGGGGTAAGGGAGAGATACTTTAGTTCCTAAAGATAATGTCCAGTTCCTGTTGAAATTGGGTGATTGCTTGGGGAAAGAGCCTGGCCAAACTCTGTTTCGCAAGCAATCCTTAGGGATAAAAAGAGACAGGCTGAACTCCCAGGGTTTAGAGAGTCTACCGGCGATGAAAGTAATCGTCCATTTGTTTAACGCTCATTCTGCCTTGGGATTGAAACGGCTCTCCCAATCCACACTGTCAAATGGTAAGAATCTTTGTTTAAGCGTTAATCATTGTATGTAAGTGTGTTACTTGTTTGCTTCTGGCTTGCTTGCTATTGATTTTCTGTGGTAAAATAAAGAGTTTTAAGCAGAAAATAGTGTTGTGTGATGTCTCTTGAAGTTGTAAGTTCTTTTGAGGATTTTGCTGATCTCTCAAATCCTACATAAATAATATTTCATAAAACATTTATGAATAAAAATTCATAAAACATTTATAAAATAATATTTCATAGAACACAAGCCTACAAAGGCAGAAAGAAGCCTGCAATTATAAAGTTCTGTATTTGTTGTATAATACAATTATTGTTCCATACTTGATTTATTGTATTGTTGTTTGAGGTAAAGCTTGTAAAACATTTACAGAGCCTATTTTTTTGCTACAAAAAAGAGCTGTAAGAATAATCACTGGAAAACATTATTGTCACCCTTCTAACACATTATTTGATCAACTGAAATTATTGAAGTTCCATGACTTGGTGGATTATAATATTTTATTAGTTATGTATAGAGCTCATAAAAATCAACTGCCTGTGAATAACCAAATGCATTTTGTTAAACGGCGAAGCTGTTATAATCTCAAGGGAATAGAAATATTTGTTGAACCAAAATATAGAACCAGTTTGAAGGGTCGGTCAACCTCAATTCTAGGAATTGGATTGTGGAATGGTTTGGAGACTGAAGTAAAAAATGCAAAACAATGATTACATTTAAGAAAATTATCAAAACTGGACTATTGCAGAACTATAAATGAAATACTGTTTTGTATGTTCCTTTGTAGTTCGATGATTATGGTGAATTTTATTATTATTATTATTATTTTTGTTAAGTTACTTAAAGAGGATTGTTGTTTGATTTGATTGATTGTACAAAGTGAGAGGGGGCAGATAAAATAAGATTTTCTCTTCTTACTGCTACCCTTCATTTTTATTTATGTGTTGTATATACTTACTTTGTTACCAGTACTGTATATAGTTTTGTGTTGTATTTTAAAACGAATTAAAAAAAATAAAAATAAAAACCAACAACAACAACAAAAAAACCATATTTGCTGAAGTAGGTTTAAAAAGCAGAAACAAGCGCCAAACTTATTAAATCAGCTGAAAAAAAAGCCTGAAATTAACAAAAATAGCTGAAAACTAGCTGAAAATTCAGAACGAGCTTGAAACTACCAGAAGGAAGTGAAAGAAGCTGGATTGAGCTTTAAAAAAGTGTAATTAGTTGAAAATGCTAAATTTTGCACAAATCAGCTGAAAAGTAGCGCAAAAGTTGAAAAAAGCAGAAAGGAGCATAACAAATTGAAATAAGCAGAAATAAGTTAATTATGCTGAAAGTAACAGAAATTACCACGAAAAACTTGAATTTATCTGAAAACAGCTGAAATTAGCCACAAAATGTTAAAAGAGTAGCTGAAAATGTAGAACAAGCTTAAATTGGCATAAGAAAGCAGAAAGAACACATTTGCTTAAACAAGCAGAAATGAGCACAAAAAGTGGAAGCAATCTGAAAAAAGCTGAAACTTTTTCATTCATTCATTCAACCTTTATTTATACAGGCTAGCCTCGAAACTAGCCACAAAAAAAGAAAGAAAAAAAAAATAAGAAAAGAAACTGCTGAAGAGTAGCTAAAAAAAAGTGGAGACAGCACATTTTTACTAAATTAGGCTTTAAAAAGTTTAAATGAGTGCAAAAAGGTGGAAATAGCTGGAAAAACTTTAATAAGCATACAAAGAGCTGTAGAAATAGTAGAAAAAGATGAAACTAGCAGAAAAAAGCAGAAAGGAGCTTAACAAATTGAAATCAGCAGAAATAAGTTAATTAGGCTGAAAGTTGCATAAGTTACCATGAAAAACTTGAATTTATCTGAAAACAGCTGAAATTAGCTAAAAAATGCTAAGAGTAAGTGAAAAAGTAGAACAAGCTTAAATTAACAAAAGAAGGCAAAAAGAACACGTTTGCTTAATTTTTTTCCCCTTTTATAGATGGCCTCCCTTCTCACCTTACAGCCATCCTCTCACACCGATATGATTTGTTTTAATAGAGAGAAAGGAAAGATAGAAAGTAAGACAACAAAACACAACAATTATCCACAAAAAGAGCCCAGGCAAACACACCCAACCTCCATCTGAAACCTGCAAAGCACAGAACACAGCAACAAAACACACATGCATAAAGATTAATAATATTCATGACCTTGCAGTACATTTCCATAAATAAACATACCCATACCTACAAATATATACTGTATACAGTATACATACATATACATTCATATTCAGTCACATATATATCTGCATATGATATCTACATATACATCCCTGCATCCATTTGTGTGGGGTTGTGAGCATGCATAAGTGAATAAGGTTCCTTGAATAGAACATTCAGTAGCGACCGTGTAGCATCAGAGATCCACCCCTTCAAGGCCCGAGGGAGACGAAGGGGCGATCATAGCTCAAGACCCCAAGAAGGACCCCAAGTCCAGAGTCCCCAGGGCCACACGTTTGCTTAAATAAGAAGAAATGAGCACAAAATGTAAAAACTATCTGAAAAAAGCTGAAATTAGTCACACCAAAAAAAGAAGAAAAAGAAAAGAAACTGCTGAAGAGTAACTAAAATGTAGAAAGAAACTTACCATACTTTTTGGCATATAAGTCGCTGTTTTGTACTAATTTGCATGTCCTGTGACTTATATGGCGAAGCGACATATTTATGGATTTTTTCCCATATTTTTTAGATCAATTTTTGGCTGAGATATGACCGTTTTTCATTTTGGCAAAAAAATGGTGCAGTACCACTTTAAGTGTTAATCTTCTTAAAAGCCTTGCTGTGGCAGACATTTGCAACAGAGCTAAACACTCGTCCACATTTCCGGGTTGTCTCAGCGGTGACGCGCTACGTCGGTGGTGACATCAGGTGCGACTTATACGGCGAAGCGACATATTTATGGATTTTTCCAAATTATTGCCAATAATTGAACAAAACGACTTATATGGCGAAGTGACTTATACGGCGAGAAGTACGGTAATTTATTAGAAGGAAGTGGAGTGAGCACATTTTTTGCTAAATCAGGCTTAAAAAAAGATGAAACGAGTGCAAAAATTGGAAATAACTGAAAAAACATAAGCATAAAAACTGCTGTATAGTAGCTGAAATAGTAGAAAAAGATGAAACTAGCAGAAATAAGCTGGAGGGAGCATAACAAGCTTAAATTAGCAGAAATAGAAGAAGCACAAACAGCTGAAATTAGCTGATTTTTTTTTTTAAATTTGCGCAAGGCAGCTGAAAGAAGCTGAAGCAGCACAATATGTGAAAAGAGCAGTAAAAGGTTTTAAACACATCTAAAGATTTGAAGGATGTAAAATGAAAAAATAAAAAACTATTTAAAAATGGCAGAAAAGGCTTTTTTTATTTAGAAAAGCTAAAGTTGCACCAATACCAAAAGTCAAAGCAGAATTGTCCCGAAAGAGCTGAACGTTTTGATTTATAAAATGTTGAAATAGCTTGAAAACTGCAGGATGAGAATCACATTGAAAACTGTACGCAGCAAAAATGGATCACTGAACTCCTCAAAAAACATTCACGCAATAACCAAACAATAGAGATTAAATTAATCAATAGATAATAAACTCTGGACACAGATTGTGATCATTCTGTTGAATTAGAAATCATTAACTTGTTTGATTTATTCCTACAATTTGATGAGCCTGCAGCGATGACCTGGTTTTACGCTCAGGATCAATCAGGATTAGGATGCTGGAGCACATAATGACTTTCAGGGTTCAATAGAAGGAATTGCTCCTTCCTCACATCATGTTTCATCACGAGCAGGATCAGAGAATAATATCCGCCCCCTCAGAGCCAAGCCTTCCCCGGACTGATGAAATAACTCTAATGATCAATAATGAAGATAGAAAACTCGAGATGCAGAAGCCAATATCCTCTTTCAGAGTCACTTTTTCATTTAACACCCTCAGACTTAATTTTTTTAACTTTGAGGATTTTCGTTATTTAAACAGGTTTTCTGCTCCAGCTCTAAGTATGTAACTGTGATGATTAGAAAGCTGATTGGAGCGTGTTAAATCAAGATGTTGTGGGTGTTTTACCGTCACCATGGCAACCACGCTGATGATGGAAGTGGCGTAGTTTTGTGCCGATATCAGTCCATCATTAATGCATGAATTAATATTTAGGCTGGTGAATGTCACTGATCAGCAGCACGATCAGCTCATATTCTTTTATGCAGCAGCCAGAAGCAGAAAACATTTGTTTTTCTGGTTCCTCCTGCAAGAAAATAAAATTTAACAGAACTGAAGCTGGAGGAGAGCTTGACATTTATTAGAAAATTCTAATAACTAATTTAGTTGCCACCTTGTTCGTTTCATAACTTGTCTAGTTTTTTATATAAATCAAACAATCGTGAAATCATTGATTCTTGTCTGAGTCGTTGGTTTTTGTGTTCAGTCAGTGTTTGAACGTGAGGACAAACTGCTCGCATGAAGTGGTTTATTCTTCATACGACAAATGATCTTTGATGCTCAAAGAATAGAAGACTGCACTCCTGTGACAGAAAATGAGAGCTTTAATGAAGAAAAACAATTCCATTCAATTCAGTTCAGTTTATTTCTACAAGTCCCAACAGAAGTCGTCTCAGGACACGTTAAACATTCATATACACAACATTTTTTTTTTGTAAAAGTTCTCTATCTGAGAAATCCAGCTGTGCTGAATCTTCACTTCATCACAGTCTTCCATCCTGAGCGAGCACATTGGAGACAGCAGGAAGGAAAAACTCCCTTTTAACAGGAAGTAACCTCCAGAAGAACCAGGATCAGGATGAGTGGCCATCTGCTTCAACTGGTTGGGTTTGAGAGTAGCCTGGCCCTCGCCTTCCTGCACAGCTCCGCTCAATTCTCATTTCCCTTCACTGCACAGTCTGGGATTCCTCCCATAGACAACGATTTCTCCGGCCGATTTTTGACCGGACCAATCAGAGAGCAGAAGGCGGAGTTTTGAACGACGTCGACTGACGTCGTCATTCAAGATGGCTGCCGCCACGAAGGNAGTAAAATGGGTGTTAGGTTAGGGAGGGGGCCCTGTGAGCTTCGGTGCCCAGGGGCCCCTGGGGTTGTTAATCCGGCCCTGATTATAGTAAATTATTAGATAAAAATAATGGTGATATGAAAGCAACATGGCGAGTAATGAATAGTGTTCTGAAGAATCATAAAGCAAAAACTGGTATTTCAAAAGATTTTGTAAAAGACAACGATGAAGTTCACGATGAAAATGAAATTGTAAATGGTTTTAATCAATATTTTGTGAATGTTGGATCAAGACTTGCAGCTAAAATACCAAAAGTAGATAATAATGTGAGCCATTCAATTACAGGTTGTGCAAACAGTATTCTTCTAAATGGAACTAACAAAGAGGAAATAATGAATGTAGTAAAAAATCTTACAGACAAGAGATCAAAAGACTGGATGGACATGGATATGATGTTTGTAAAGGACATAAAGCCATGTTATTGAGCCGTTTACATATATATGTAATTTATCATTTTCAACAGGAATATTTCCAGATAATATGAAAGTAGCTAAGGTAGTTCCTCTTTTTAAAAATGGTGATAAATGTGTGTTCAACAATTATAGACCTATATCCTTGTTACCACAGTTTTCAAAAATTCTTGAAAAACTATTTGTGAACAGACTAGATCAATTTATAGATAAACAAAATATTCTAAGCAACAGTCAGTATGGGTTTAGAGCAAAAAACTCTACATCAATGGCTCTCATGGAATTAATGGAACAAATAACTACTGCTGTCGATCAAAAACAATATTGTGTCAGTATTTTTGTTGATTTAAAAAAAGCATTTGATACTATTGATCACACCATTCTCCTTGAAAATTGAACAAATATGGTATTAGAGGACCAGCATTACAGTGGGTATCTAGCTATTTAAAAGATAGGAAACAATTTGTACAAATAAATGATGTAAGATCTGACCTCTGTAATATCACATGTGGAGTTCCCCAAGGCTCTGTACTTGGACCAAAGCTATTTATTTTATATGTGAATGACTTGGTAAATGTGTCAGGACTCCTTAAATGTGTACTTTTTGCTGATGATACCACATTTTTCTGTTTAGGTGAAGATGTAGAACAAATGTTGGAATTGATAAAGACAGAATTTGTCAAAATACAAACTTGGTTTAAAATCAATAAATTATCATTAAATCTAGAAAAAACTAATTACATGATATTCAGTAATAAAAAGAAAACTGTTGATGTTCCACTCAAAATTGAGGGTGTTGAGATTTGTAGAGTGAGTGAGGTGAAGTTTTTGGGTGTTATCATTGATGACAAACTGACTCAGTACTTCTTTACAGCTTCATCACAACACCGCGTCAGCCCGCGTCTACGGCTTTTCCCCGCTTAACCTGAACACCACACACCAAAACCAACGAAGAAGAACTCTCTTAAAGACACATTAACATAAATAAATATATAACTACCCCTGTATTTCCACCAGATTAATTGAAATGTCAAAATAAATCATCTTACATCAAAATAAATCATCTTACATTAGGTTTAGGAAAACGGTTACATAAGCTGAAATAAAAAAAAAAACACAACACTTCCGGGTTCACGGAAACACGCTGCTTACTCACAGCGATAATAACGCAGATAACGTTTTTTCAAACATGCTAGGAGATGGATTGGACAGTTTTGCTGATAGGGGGATGATAACAGTTGATAGTGCCCATTGTATGGACTGACAACATCCGAACCTGCTGGGACAAGTCTGTGCATTTCTTCAAAATTTAACAAGATAAGCACCTAAAAACAATTGTTTGCTCGACATTGTAAAGGTGCATCTCAGTTGAACTTTTACTGCACTTCAACGGTCAAATGAGCTGCATTTCGACGGGGCGGCTAAGTGAACTGAAGCTGATTTGACGGTTGTTCCAGAAAAGATGCTGGGTATCTGATTTGAGTTCATGTAGTTTCTGAAATTGGCTCTTAGTTTAAAAAAGGTTTTAATTTTGGCCCCCTTTTTTTAAGTGAGTTTGACACCCCTGCTTTAAAACGACTGTACAAATAGTTACTGATTTCTCATCTGGCAACCCTGCCTGACATGGAAACTACAGCGTTTCCATGTAAACCAGTTCTTTTGTTGGTTTATTCATCTCAATAATCTGAAAACACACCAACATTTCCAGAGGTCATGTTTAAAGGATTCTTTGTTTTCCTCAGTTGTTTGTAACTTGTTCTTGGTAGTTTATAATAATCCGAATGTACAGCAAATGAATAAAAGCTGCTGTGAAGAGACGAAATTCTGTCACCTTTATGTAAATAAGGTGACAATTAGTTACTTTGAGCTTTTCTTCCCGACTAAATGTCACACATCTCCTCTAAAATGAAACATAAATTACTTTCTCCTTGTATAACACTAGAAAAAGAAGTCACTCCACGCATCCAATTATACAAGCGTTATTCTGCTGCGTAGTTTGCGTGTGAGTGTATTTATTTTCAAGCACAATTAAAGGACGCCTGCTGTGATCGTCCTTCAAAAACACGTCAGTTTTTCCACGCTGCTCTTCAGTTAGTGTCAAACACCGAACTCCTGGAACGGAGGAGAGTTTTCTTGAGCGTTCAGAGTGTCTGTGTGTTTCAGTGCAGGTATGTTCCTGCTACGATGCTCTGGACGCCCAGGGTTGTGTGTCCATTTAACGGCGCCACACTCAGTGACCTTTTGCTGTCCACAGGCAGCCTCGTGTCAGGAAGAGAGGAGGAGAAAAGGTTAGGGGTGTTCGGAGAGGAAGAAAGACGGGGATGGACATAAAACAGAAAAGGTTAGAGGAGGAGAGGGGTTGGACAACCAAAAAGGGAGAATAAGAAGATGAGGTAAGGACTTAAAGGAGAAATGAAAAGTGTTTTTAAGCTAATAGTAGTCTAATGAAAAGCATAAAATAAGCTTGTTGAGAAATTTTCACAAGTCAAAAATGTCATCCTAACTCAAATTTGGCGGGCCGTGCATTTCATACCTAGGCCTTCAGTAGTGCTCCGTCTGAATCAATCCAACCCTCAATAACTTTAGTATTTGGAACTGTTAAAAGTACCTAGCATTAAATTTACAACCACACTAGAACACATGTTCACTAAACTGCAGCACGCACACACAATCTGAACTGAAGAAGTGTCAACTCTTCACTTTCACATGTAAGCACCAGTATAGTTAACTGGTGTTAACCATCATCCCAGTCCCAAAAAGCTCCACAGTGACTGGTCTGAATGACTATCGGCCGGTGGCCCTCACCCCGATAGTCGCAAAATGCTTTGAGAAACTGGTCATGACCCATAACAAGACAACCGTCAACATCAAGAGGACCCTCATCAGTATGCGTACTGTGAGAACCGATCAACAGAGGACGCAATCTCCTCTGTGGTCCACACTGCTCTCACCCACCTGGATCAGAAGGACTCATACGTCCGTATGCTCTTTGTGGACTTCACATCTGCCTTCAACACCATGATCCCCCAAACTCTGATAGACAAACTATCCACACTTGGACTAAGCCCCTCCCTTTGTAACTGGGTACTAGACTTCTTAACAAACAGACCACAGTCCGTGAAGATCCACAACTTCTCCTCCTCCACCATTACCCTCAGCACTGGCTCTCCTCAAGGATGTGTGTTGAGCCCTCTCCTGTTCACTCTGCTCACATATGATTGTACAGCCACCCACCAGGCTGTCATATTGTAAAGTTTGCAGATGATACAGCTGTGGTGGGATGCATCACAAACAATGATGAGTCCAGCTACAGACAGGAGGTGGAACATCTGGAGAGCTGGTGCAAAGAGAATAATCTTCACATGAATGTGAAGAAGACAAAGGAGATGATTGTGGACTTCAGAAGGAACAAACACACCCACGCCCCACTGAACATAGGTGGATCAGTGGTGGAAGTGGTCTCCAGCTACAAATACTTGGGTGTACACATGAATGATAACCTCAGCTGGAGCAACAACACCACCAGCCTGATCAAGAAAGGTCATCAGAGACTCTACTTCCTCAGACGGCTGAGACGAGCTGGTCTGAGTAGCCCAGTTCTCACCTCCTTCTACAGGTGTGCAGTGGAGAGCATCCTGTGCTCCAGCATCAACGTGTGGCATGGAGGCTGCACAGTTGCAGAAAGAAAAGCTTTGCAGAGAGTGGTGAAGGCTGCACAGAAGTCTGTTGGAGTCAGTCTCCCCACCATCACAGACATCTACACCTCCAGATGCAGGAAGAGAGCCACCTGCATCATGAAAGACCCCACTCACCCAGCACACACACTCTTTGCCCCACTCCCCTCAGGACGGAGGTTGAGGAGCATCAAATGTAGAACCACTAGACTGAGGAACAGCTTCTACCCTGAGGCTGTTAGACTCATGAATAAATAAATAATAAGAATAAACACTGCAAAATATCACATCATGCTGATGCTGATCTGTTTTCTTGTTGCTGTGTTCATCTGTGACCATCTGCTCATACAGACTCATGTTCGTGCTGCTGTTTATAATGATGTTTTTCTATTACATTAGGGATTAGTGTATTTCTAGTTGTTGTTTTCCTTAGTTAATCCTAGATGTTATTACTGTTTTTCTCTTGCATTTTGTTGTTGGATGTAACTGGGACCCTGTGTACATAATCTCATTTCATCACATGTACCACATGTGGTGCAAATGACAATAAAGACTCTCTGACTCTGACTCTCTGTAGTTCTGTGTAACATTTTGTATTTGTTTCTCATGCAACCAGTCACTCTTTCCACATTAATTCTAAGGTGTGCTCATGTGTTTTCAACATCATTAGCATCAAGTCGACACCTCCCTTTAGTGAATGATGAGATTTTAACTTCAGCACATCATTCATTTATACTTTTATTGGCTGGAACTGGGACCCTGTGTACACAGTTTCGTTCCACCTCACGTACAACATGTGATGTGAATGACAATGAAGAACCTTGACCTTGACTCCCACAGTCTTTAATATCAAAGCCTCTGTCTTTTGAGCCTCTGTAATTTGAGAAAAGATCACAGCTTGTTATGAGCTTGTCTGCACATCCATCCATCCATCCATCCATCCCAAGGGGCAGATAAAATAAGAATGTTTTTCTTCAATCTGCTGCCTTTCATTTTATATTTGTGTTTTTTTTCTTCTTTTTATGTGTATATTATTGTGTATTTTATTATAAAATGAATGAATGAATAAATAAATCAAATCCCTTGAACAGAAAATAAGGCACAGTCTGACCTGTTCTCATGTAACAGATGATTTATTTCTGCTCCTCTTTGTTCACACAACTGACATATTTGTAACTTTGCTGCTGGTCCCTATTTCTCATCATCTGCAGCTTCTAAGCTCATCTTCTGCAGTTTATTTAATTTCATATGAATGTTTGCCTTCAACAGGACATATCAGAACCCAGATCAGTAGTAAAAGTGACAACACTACAGTTTATTTCACAGTAACACAGATGTCCACTCAGACTACGTTTATATACAAAAATTATAACACAACCTAAACTAGGTTG
>JBBPBX010040829.1:0-29171 GCA_038048925.1 Garcialebias charrua
GTGGTGGTGCCTAGCGCCGCTCGCATACGATAAGAGCTAAACACAAACAAAGAAAGCGGATGATGATAACACACAAGTGCTTAATGAGTGGGTTGAATTTGATATGATTCACCCCATTCTGCAGCTTTAAGGATTTTTTCTCATTGTTTAAGTTTAAAAGCAAATGCATTGTGTGGTTGAGTCACTGCAAGCTCACTGGCCCATGCCCAGCAGCAGGGAGCAGATTTCCAAAGGGGAGATGACGTTCATGATTTTATATATTTATTTTGTGCCAAGCACAAGAAAGACACAAGCCGGAGATGAATTCAGTGCGACAAACACATATTTTACCTAATTAGCGGAAGCTACTTCATAGAAATGTGCAGTGAGCCTGCAGGTCAGAAACTCCAGCCCCAAATGAAGGATAATGCTTCTTGTGTTTTTTTATTTCTGGATGTGCAAATGGGTGTTTGTTGGCTCATACAGTCACATAAGTTTCTGATAATTGCTATTATTCTTTGCTTGGCTGCTTTACACTGATTCCTTTGAACAATTTTAACAACTTGGCAAAAAAAAAAAATGAGCAGAAATAATCTTGTTTTGTTTTTGTAGCTTGTCATATTAATTTAGGCGTAAAATTGGTGACTGTTGAAAAAGTATGGGTTGTGTTACGGGTGTTGTTTGGTGATGTTTTTTGGGTTTTATTTTGTGTTGGTCTTTGAGTTTCTTGTGGTTAGTGTTGGCAGTTTGGGCATTTCAGTGGATTTTTGTTTGTCATATAGCTAGAAGTCCTATATACCGTATTTTCCGGCCAAAAAGTTGCGCCGCCCTACATGTCGCATTAGTCCAATTATGTCCAATAAAGTGGAAAAATCCATAAAAGTGTCGTACCTCCGTATACGTCGCATCTATTATGCGTCACCGCTGACGTGTCGCATATGTTACGCGTCATCGTTGACAACCCGAAATGTGGGCCGATGTTTTGCCCTGCTGGAAATGGCGGCCACAGGGGCGTGCACGGAAGGACTTTAACAATTATTTGTTTGCTGAAAATTATAGCAAAAGTGTTTCTGAGCTTAACCTTTCCTTAATACATTCAGGTAATGGTCAAATCAGCTGGAATTTAAAAAGTGGTTTCGCCACGTGAACGTGTGCGGGTGGGACAGCTTTATTTCTTTAAAATTTAGCAAGATATACACTTTAAAAAATATATTTGTTAGCTGACATTATAGCAAAGATGTGTCTGAGCTTAACCGTTCCGTAATAAATTCACGTAATGGTCAAATCAGCTGGATTTAAATTGTTTCGCTTTGACGTCTTCCAAACGGTCGCGCGCGCTGCGAAAATAAATTATAAATAAATCGAATTTTTGCTCAAACATCTCCTAAAGCTACTCCTAAAGTATTTTTGTTGATTTAAAAAAAGCATTCGATACTATTGATCACACCATTCTCCTTGAAAAACTGAACAAATATGGTATTAGAGGACCAGCATTACAGTGGGTATCTAGCTATTTGAAAGATAGGAAACAATTTGTACAAATAAATGATGTAAGATCTGACCTCTGTAATATCACATGTGGAGTTCCCCAGGGCTCTGTGCTTGGACCAAAGCTATTTATTTTATATGTGAATGACTTGGTAAATGTGTCAGGACTCCTTAAATGTATACTTTTTGCTGATGATACCACATTTTTCTGTTTAGGTGAAGATATAGAACAAATGTTGGAATTGATAAAGACAGAATTTACCAAAATACAAACTTGGTTTAAAATCAATAAATTATCATTAAATCTAGAAAAAACTAATTACATGATATTCAGTAATAAAAAGAAAACTGTTGATGTTCCACTCAAAATTGAGGGTGTTGAGATTTGTAGAGTGAGTGAGGTGAAGTTTTTGGGTGTTATTATTGATGACAAACTGACATGGAAACAACACATAAATTCTGTAAGAATAAAAATAGCTAAATCGATTGCAGTACTATACAAGGTCAGAGACCTATTGAATGATAAAGCTCTGTATTTGTTGTATAACACAATCATTGTTCCACACTTAATCTATTGTATTGATGTTTGGGGGAAAGCGTGTAAAACAATCACAAAGCCTATTTTTGTATTACAGAAAAGAGCTGTAAGAATTATCACTAGAAAACATTACTGTCATCCATCCAGTACATTATTTTATCAACTGAAATTATTGAAGTTCCATGATTTGGTTGATTATAATATTTTATCAATTATGTATAGGGCTCAGAACAACAAATTACCTTTAAATATCCAAATGCACTTTGTTAAAAGACAAAGTTGTTATAATCTTAAGGGGACAGAGATGTTTGTAAAACCACAATTCAGAACTAGCTTGAAGGGACGTTCTACCTCAATCCAGGGAATTAGATTATGGAATGGCTTGGAGAATGTAGTTAAAAATGCCAAGTCACTGTTTACATTTAAAAAAATGATCAAAAGGAATTTGTTGAAAAAATATATATGAATTAGCATAATGTGT
This sequence comes from Garcialebias charrua, assembly GCA_038048925.1. Taxonomy (NCBI): domain Eukaryota; kingdom Metazoa; phylum Chordata; class Actinopteri; order Cyprinodontiformes; family Rivulidae; genus Garcialebias; species Garcialebias charrua. The sequence goes on from JBBPBX010040829.1 coordinate 2,487, forward strand.
ATTGTATTATTTATTAGTAATGTATTAGTATTAGAAAATTAGAAAGAGTTAGTCATTTTGTACTACTGGTGGAAGATTATTAATGTGCTTTGTATCAATTTTTAATTATGTATTAGTATTAGAAAATTAGAAAGAATTAGTCATTTTGTACTACTGGTGAAATATTATTAATGTGTTTTGTATCGATTATTAGTTACGTATTAGTATTAGAAAATTAGAAAGAGTTAGTCATTTTGTACTACTGGTGAAATATTATTATTGTTTAATCTGATTGTTTGAAAAAAGGGGCAGATATAATAAGATTTATTCTTCTTTCTGCTTCCTTTCATTTTTTTACATTGTGTACGTATCATTAATGGGATTGTCTTGTATTGTGTTTCTTTTGTAAAAAAATGAACAAATTTAATAAACATAAACATAAACATAAAGCTAAACAGTTGTAAATGTCCATCCAGTGATTACTTTCTGTAAGTTTCATCAAAATCTGTCCTGTGGTTCTTGAGCTATTTTGCTAACAAACACTAGTTCAGACCTACCTCCAGAGTTCAGGAGGCCGGGCTGCGACAGAGTGAAGCTGGGTTTATACTAGCGTCTCATGTCTTTTACCCCCCGTTGAGTGAACCCAGCGCTGACGTGTGTCACCGACCGCATTGAGTGTTTATACCTCTTTAAGACGTGGGGATAATCCCTCCCTCTTCCCTCCCACTGCATACGTCACGCGCACTCACACTGCATACGTCACACGCACGTTGGCTGTTGCCGGAAAGAGGAAGTAATTTCAACAGTTCACTACGAAGAAAATGTATTCGCAGGCGGCAAAAGAGATGCTTCTCAGGTTGGATGACGAGTCGGAGGACGAGGATGAAGAAAATGACCTTATATTAATGTTATTGACCGCGAACATGGAAATACGACGCGAACGGCGTTGGCACGTTCGCCCGCTGAACAGGACCAGATCTACACAAGGCGAGTTTAGCTTGTTGGTTCAGCAGATGCGGGAGATGGATGACGAGACACACTTTTCATATTTTCGAATGTCCGCTGCTCGTTTTGATGAACTTGCCCACCGGATCTCCCCTCACCTGCAGCACGCACCGACGCACAGCGCACCGGTCTCTGCCCCGGAGAGACTGGCTGTGACGCTGCGGGTCCTGGCTTCTGGGTGCTCATTCACTGCCATCGCTGCCAGTTATAAGCTGGGGAAGGCTACTGTATGCTCTGTACGCCCATATGGAGGTAAGATGCAATGTAATTAATGTCAGTACTGATGTTATATTTGCACTTTATTTTGTAATTTTATGAAACATATTACTGTAAGAACTAATACTGTACGTATTACTGTACGGTATCTAAAACAGTGGCGGGGTCACGTGCTGCGGGGTCACGTGCTGCGGTGTCATAGACCATATATCGGAGTCAGAGTCAGAGAGTCTTTATTGTCATTTGCACCGCATGTGATACACGTGATGAAAACGAGATTATGTACATATGGACATCCAAACAAAAAACGCCCACAAACTTTGAACCAATCACACGCTGCGAGCCGCATCGTCGGCTTCGAGAGTTCTGTTTGGGGGCTATGTACACGACGCGCTTGCACCGGGGGATCACAGCGGGTGTGCGGCCAAAAGTTGCGCAATGTTTGCTCACTCAACGGGGGGTAAAAGACATCCGACGGGCCGTTGTGCCAAGTATAACAAGGCCTTGAGTCTGAGCAGAGGAGGCTTTTTTCGGACACATGAGCTAGGAACGGTCGTGGACCCTAGCGGCCGAAAGTGGTACTGCTGCCCCTAGCGGCTGAAAGTGGTACTGCTCCATTTTTTTTTTTGTCAGAATGAATGGAAATTGTCATATCTCAGCCAAAAATTGGTCTAAAAATATGGGGAAAAAATCCATAAATATGTCGCTTCGCCCCATAAGTCGCAGGATATGAAAATTTGTTTAAAAAAAACTGTGACTTATAGTTCGGAAAATACGGTAGTTGTTGTCAGGGAATTTTGGTCAAGGTTTATGGATGTTTTTAACTCTATGGCTGATTAATTGACCATGAACCATGTGTTTGAGTTAGCAGAGTACCTCTCTCTTTCTCTCAGAGAGGGCTGAATGTGCAGCTGGCAGTCCACCTGGTCTGCCTGTGAGCCAAGGAGCTGATAAGCATATAAAAACAAGCCTCGCACTCTGGCCGCGCCAGATTTTCCTGCCTGGGCTCCATGCATGTAGAACTTCTGTACATCTGTGAAATTGGTTGTGAAAGTCTGCCCTTGCAAGTAAAACTGGTTAAATACTTTCTCCTGTCGTCGAGTGTGACTTCTTTGAGTAAGTAAGATGAATAGAGGATATTTTTGTCCAACAGTCGTGCTTTACTGTTCCCTATAGTAATCAGCACACTTGTGTCCTATAATATGAATACATAGATTAAATAAAAAAATATTTTGCTTAACTGACCCTAATAATGCTGAGTTGAGTGTGTGTGTGTGTATCAACTGGTCAACCCAGGATATCTGACGGTCAGTAAAACAGAGGTAGCTGATTCAGGGACCAGTAACAGTCATGAAGCTGTACAGAAGTCATGAATGAACAAAAACGAACAAAAGACTGCAAACACGACTAAATAAGAACCTTATTAATATTGCTGCCACGTCATTAACACACAAAATACCCGTATGGTTACAATTTTTTTAATTGAATTAATGTGCTGCAAAGCAGGCTAGATTTTTATTTTCATCTGTAACACTCATGTCGGCTTTAATGTCTTAATTGCCGGTTTGTGGAATTAAGAGAACAAAATAATGTACTTTTAAATGGGTACAGTAATTATAATCTAAAGGATAATTCCTGGAAAGTAGAAGAGTGAGAGAAAAATAATGTGATTTGCACCACTTTTCTAGGAAATCACTCATGTGATGTTGTGCTGCATTAAGCCAGCTGGGTGCGAAAAAACCCATACAGACCAAGGCTCGTCTTTAACGTGCCATCAACGAGCGAAGTACATGAAGATTCAATTTACGAAATGTGTTTTAGACAAGGTGCAAAAAGGCATGTTTAAGCAAACAAACAAACGTATGGTTACTGGTACATAATGTGATACATCAAAGTGCTAAGCTTTATTTTCAGTGTTTAAAAGGAACATACAGTACTTCATGTGGTGAATTGTACCATTCTGTCCTTTTTTGTAGAGTCTGGACTGACCACAGACCATTCAATGTCCAGGTCTCCTGTGTCTGATGGACCAGGTGAGTACCTGCAGCCCAGAATCACTCCCTCTCCTTGAGCCTTTTGGATGGTCTGCCATCCTGATGACGTCACCGTTAGTCCTTCTGTGCGGCTCAGCTCTGTGCAAATTCAGACCGTTGGTGAAATAATTAGACACATCATCAGTTTATATCAGGAACTTCTTCTCCCACACTTTACTGTCTGGAGTTCATTGTTTCCATGCAAACAATTTCATGAACCAGTAACATTGATTCAAGGTGTATTTTATATTTATTTATTTAAAAAGTGTTTCAACCACTTTAAGTCGGACATAAATGACACATTGGATCCAAAATGATCTGGAGAAATTACATTTCTTGCAACAATGCAGTGTGAATGCTTATTGGAGAAGAACTTGCTGGAAAAACAGCTGAAACTATTTTTTTTTTAAAAACATGCTGAAATGTAGCTGAAATAGAAGAAGCCTAAATTAGCAGAAGAAAGTGGAAAATAACACATATTTGCTGAACGTTTAAAGAGGCAGAAATGAACACAAAAGTCAAAATGAGCTGAAAAGAGATTAAATTAGCGACAATGACAAAAACAGCTGAAAATAAGCTTAAAAGGCAGAAAGAAGCTTAAATTACCAGTTGGAAGTGGGAAAAGCAAATTTTTTGCTGAATTAGGTTGAAAAAGTTGAAGTGAGTGCAAAAATTGTGAAAATAACCGAAAATGATAAAATTGGCATAAAACAGCTAAATAGATGCTGAAAAAGAAATCTTAAAAGAGCATAACAAGCTGAAATTAGCAGAAATAAGTTATTTAGGGCTGGAAGTACTATGAAAAGCTTGAATTTATCTGAAAACAGCTGAAATTGGCTAAAAAATACTAAAAAGGGAAAGGTAGATTAAGTTTAAATTAGCAGAAAGCATACAAATCTGCTGAATTAGGCTCAGAGAAGCAGAAATGAGTGCAAAAAGTGGATACTACAGGTATTTGAAAAAAATGTGAAATTAACACACACACACAAAAGAATAACTGAACAGTAAAGTACCCTGAGACAACTTTGTTTTGATTTGGCACTATATAAATAAGCTGAATTGAATTGAAAAGCAGCAACAACAACAAAAAAGCACTATATAAATACAGTAAACTGAACTGAATTGAAAAGTAGCTAAAAAAAATAATAAAGCATAAGGAAGCTTAAATTACCAGAAGAAAATGGAAAGAGCACATTGTTGCTGAATTATGCTGAAAAAAGTTGAACTGAGAGCAAAAAATGTGGAATTACCTGAAAAAGCTAAAAAAATTTAGCATAAAACAGCTAAATAGTAGCTGAAATCATAGAAAATGCTGAAACCTGCAGAAATAAGCTGAAAAGAGCATAAAAAGCTGAAATTAGCAGAGAGAAGTTAGAAGAACAACAAAAATGTAATTAGCAGAAAAAAAGGAGCACAAAACGGCTGAAAAATGGTTGAAACTAGCTGAAAATAAAATTTTAATTTGCACAAGGAAGCTGAAAGCAGCTGAACCAGAACAAAATGTGAATGGAGCAGCAAAAGATTGTAAACAGATCTAAAGATATGAAGGATGTAAAATGAACTCATTTGATTTCCTTTGAAATAAAATACTAGAAAAGGCTAAATATTTCAAAAAGCTAAAGTTGCACCAAAATCAAAAGCCATAGCAGGATTGTCCTGAAAGAGCCGAATGTTTTGATTATGATTTGTTGAAATAGCACAGAAATTGCGGAACGAGAAAGATGCTGAAAACCGTACGGAAGAAAAATGGATCACAATAGTGCAAATGCTTCATAAACATTCACACAATAAACTGTTCTTGGTGGAACAAATAATTTTAGAGCTAACCAAACAAAACCAATTTTAGACCTCAGAATGTTCCAAAGACATACATGCAAGAAGGGTAAAGTAGAAAAAAAAAAACATTGCACTGATTTGAATGTAGCAGATCAAGTCATTTCCGAGACATTTATCTTATCAAAACATCTCTTAGCACACGCATAATAAAAAGAGGTTGATAAGGCTCGAATTAGCCTACCAGGGAAATATGACAGAACAAAAATTGTGCTTTTGCAGGGGGTTCAAGAGTTTTCTTCAGTGCTGCTATATTGTGTATAATGCCTTTATTCCACTTCCGACCAGCACAGCTCTGTCTTAATGAAAGGAAACTTTCAAATCAATACTTTTGTGTATAGTACAGGGGTATTAGGGACATCGAGATGTGCTAAAAGTGCAACTCTGGAGAAAAGAAGAGAAAAATAAAAGCTCAAATCTCTGGGAAGTTAAGACCTCGACAATCCTCCATGGAACAGAGCGTCACAGCCTCGTTGGCGAAGCTTAATCATCCCCCGAGGCCTGGACTCTCACCAGTTTGATCTGTCATGAAGGTCGTAGTGATCATTTACAACCACAACATCAAGTTCAACACAAACAGGATCTATCTATACTTAACGTTCGTGTTCAATCTTGAATTGATCTGCTTGTTCGTCTGTGGTTGTACCTGTGCTCAGGAGCGCTGCAGACAATATTAGCCACAGTGGACAGCCCAGGAGGAAATGTGATCTTGAACGACTGCAGCCTGGTCTGAACATTCCTGCCCTGCTGGAATTAAACGAATCAGCTCAGCCCTTATTAACACAAACCCATACCAGGTCCAGAAAAACAAGTAGGTTTACAATACCCGAAGGTCCACTACGTCCAAATACCTGCAGAAAAATGTTGCCGTGAGCAAACACCTTATTTTGTCTTTGTTTCTCTAAAGCTCTCTGATTGGATAGTTGCATTGCCGCTGTTAGAGTTATAGAAGGAAGAAAGCCCACCCTCCTTCAGTTGGGTTTGTACCTCTCAGAGCATGATAAAATGCTCTGGTCTTTACCAGATTCTAAGATTATTTAAATATAACCAAGTGTAAAAAAGCACAGCACATCTCACCAGGTCATTGTTGATTGAACAACAAAGACAAAATGGAAAAGCTGTGTGAAAATCTAAGTAGCAGCTTGTAGAACCTCCATCCCTAACTCCAGTGGTGGAGAAAATACTCAAAATCTGTACTTAAGTAAAAGTACAAATAAACAGACAAAAATGTACTCTAGTAAAAGTAGAAGTACCATATTAATGTCTTTACTTAAGTAAAAGTAAATAAGTACTTGCTTTTAAAAATACTTAAAGTATTAAAGTAAAAGTACTTGCTGAATGTATTACCTAATGCAATGGTCTACAATATCATTAAGTGTGCGTACTGTATGTGTATTTACTGTAATACATTGATAGTGTTGAGCCATTTGCACATTGCTGCAGATTTGTGTTTACTCTGTGACACAGTTCACACTTGGACTTGTGATTCTGTGCATCAGTATTTCAGGGATGACATGCAGAGTTGAATGTCATTAAGCAAAATAAGAATTATTTTACCTTTTGAAAGTTTTTATTTAACACAAAAGCAAAACCAGTGTCATTTTAACTGCAGTAAAAACGTTAAGTAAAAAGTTGTCTGCCTGAAAAAAGGAGCATTAGACCTAACAAAGGAACATCTGATCATTTCAACTGCAGTTCGTCATCAACTTTAGTTAAAATACTGTCTAGTCAACCTTGTAATGGATCAATAGTGAACAATATTTTAACTTCGGACAACATTTTCAAAACTTGGACCCGAGTGTTGAGCCATTAGGAGACATCTCTTGTCTCCTGTCCTAACATGAACTGACACATTTTAATATTGCAGCAATAATTTATTGTTCAAGTTCAGATGAAGTTGGTTTTCAAAGTTATTTGAGTCCAGTCTGTCTCTTTTGAGAGAGAAACTATGTCCTGCTGTATTGAACAGTCTTTCAATAGTCTTTCAATAGTCTTTCAATAAGGCCATGGGTGGTGTGTATCTTCTGGCTGAATCTCTGTGGTGGAATCCATTTTGGGTGTGTTAGTGGTGCTGTGGGTGCTCCCAGCTCAATGACGTATATATACTAGAATTTACGTCATTGGTCCAGCTCTTCTTGAAGGTGGGCCTAACGTTACCTGTCCACTTTGCAGTGATTCAATGGACCAACTCCTCTCTCGACATCAGATACTTTCAAACTAACAACAAATCAGAAAACTGCAACGTGAATGTAACTTGTAACTCAACACATTATAGAAATGTAGTGTACGTAGAAAGTACAGATACTTCATGTAAAATGTAGTGGAATAAAAGTAAAAGTACCCACATTTAAATCTACTTAAGTAAAGTACAGATACATGGAAAATGTACTTAAGTACAGTAACAAAGTACCGTATTTTCTGTTGTATAGGTCGCACCGTTGTATAGTTCGCACTGTCCAATTATTGCCAAAAAATTGGAAAAATCCATAAATAGATTGCACCGGTGTATAGGTCGCACCTACGTCACCGCCGACGTAACGCGTCATCCACCGCTGACGTGCCGTGTCACCGCTGAGTCAACCCGGCAATATGGACCGAGTGTTTAGCTCTGCTGCTAATGTCTGCTAACAGAAGCTAACACGGGAAGTCCGCCTCTCAGAACACGAATAAAAAATCGAATCTCATCTCAAATTATTAATCCAGGCCATAGTTAAGTACATTAATGCCTTATAATTACACTCTGTAAGCAGAAAAAAATATACACCAATTGGTTTCGAAGCTATTTATAAGTAAACAGAAGTAAAACCAGAAGCTACCAGAAGCTAATACGAGACGAGTCCGTCTCTCAGAACACGAATAAAAAATCTCATCTCATCTCAAATAATTAATACAGGCCATAGTTAAGTACATTAATGCCTTATAATTACACTCTGTAAGCAGAAAAAAATACACACCGATTGGTTTTGAAGCTATTTATAAGTAAACAGAAGTAAAACCAGAAGCTAACAGAATGCTACTAAAATATCGTTTTTTTTTTAAATCTCAAACATCTAATAAAGCTACCATACTCACTTGTAAACGTCCACACTGTGATTCCATTCTGTAAGTTTCATAAAAATCCGCTGAGTGGTTCTTGACTTATCTTGCTAACAAACAGCTAACAAACAGAGCTAACAGAAGTTATCTCCAGACCAGGAGGCCGACAGAGTCAGTCCGAGCAGAGGAGCTTTCTTTCGGACACATGAGCTGGAAACGGTCGGTGTACTTCTTTGGAAATGTCCCTAGCGGCCGAAAGTGGTACTGCACCATTTTCTGCCAAAGTGAAAAACGGTAACTGAGGCAATTTTTTTTTTTTAAATACGAAAAAAAAATCCATAAATAGGTCGCACTGGTGTATAGGTCGCAGGCCTAAAAAGGTGCGACCTATACACTGAAAAATACGGTACTTGTACTTAGTTACATCCCATCACTGCCTAACTCCCACTGACAAGGTTTTTTTAACGTTCAAGTGCTCCCTTTGTTGGGGAAGAATTTGGGCTCGTTATTCTTTCCATTGTTGCTTCAGCTTTTGTCTAGGTTTGATGACATAGTTCTGCTCTGCTCACTGAAGGTCCATCCGCAGCTTCTTCATCGGGTTGAGGTCTGGACTTGGACTGCACCGTTGCAGCATCTAGATCTTTGACTTTTCAACGCTTCTGTTGTAGATGCCAGTGGAATTCATGTAAAGGTATATGGATGTTTATCACTGTTAAAGTTAAATTCACAACGCAAGCCCAAATCATCACCCCTCCACCACCGTGCTTGGCAGTTGGTATGAGGTGTTCTTGCTAATAAACTATGTCAAACATGGGTCTGTGAATTTTGGGTAATCATTTGTACTTTGGTCTCAAAGAACATTGTTCCAGAGGTGCATGTATTGTGGTTGTTTGAGATAAAACTTTAAGTCAATTCCCATGTTCTTTAAAGAGAAAAAATTCTCTCCCCTGCAAACCTTCCCAACAAGCCACATTTGTTTAGTCTTTTTTCCCCTAACTGTCCTGTCAGAAACTTTAACCTGCTAACCGAAGCCTTCAGAATATTTTGTTATTTTTGTCAGAATATCGCACATCCTGACCTTCGGGGGGAATTTACAGCCACGTCCACTCCTGGGAAGATTAGCAGCTGTCTTACATGTTATCCACTTGTACACCATTTCCCATTTAGCTGCTGAAGAATCACCAAGCTATTAATTGGTAGGGTGAACTTTGCTTTATACACACAGCTTTTTCATTTGGGCTTTATTTTTTTAAATAAATAACGACATGGTGGAACGTTATTTTTATTTATTTCCTTGTAGCTCGGATTTGAATCAGTTTAAAACCTGGTAAAGACCAGATCATTGTCATGTTCTAATGCACAAAACCCCAAAAGTGAAAAAAAGTGGACTTTTCACCAGAACCTTTATATTTAATACCTCTATTTTGCATAATATTATAATATTTGCATTCGATCTACAAAATTAAATGATGGTAAAATCTTGTGAAACCAATGAAAAACAAGCGTCCTCGTACTCAAATGTCAATAACATTTTTTTTTATGTGTGAAACTGGAGAACCAAATGTCGGATGGCCATGGAATTTGAAGGTATTCAAAGAAAACAGTTTGCTTCAAGCTGCTGATTTATCTGTTACTGATGTTTTATTTTCTAACTTGGTTGTTTCCGTGGTTATCTCTAAGCTCCTATCGGCTGCTTTTAGTTTTATTTTCTTCTGTTTGGTAAATGGAAAGTCTGGGAAACGAAACTAAACACAATACGCCACTTACCACCTACGAACCTGTTATTTGTCCAGTGGTTTAAAATAATGAGGACAATATAAAAGGACAAGGTCTCCGGTAACAAACGGGTTGTTCAGCCTAAAGCACACAGCGGAAGGGTTGGTATTTATTGCCAGGATGTCTGAGAGCAAAACAAGTAAAGCTGCTAGTCTTATCTCTACACCACATCTACAAGAAAACCAGCCTTTATACATCAGATATGGTGGGGGATCTTTTAGAAGATGCACAGAGAAAATGGATTAGAACTAGATAAAGATCTTTATCTGAACTCTGGTTGTATATAAGATGTTAGATGCCACTTTTAAATCTTGATGTGCATTTGCTCCAGTAGTCGGCTTGAGTTTTTCCAAGTATTTTTTAAATTTCAATTATTGAACATTTTTTATTTATTGCCACGAGCTGATATCGAAAGAAGAAATGTCTAAAAACTGACTAACCTCCACAGTGACCTCACACTCCTTTAAACTTGAAACATCCCATTTGAGATTTGAGTTGTTTGATATACATATGTATATATACATATACATATACATATATGTATATACAAGTNATATATATGTATATATATATATGTATATATATATGTATATATGTATATATATATATGTATGTATATATATATGTATGTATATATATACCGATGTATAACTTGTCCTAAATGCTGATAAAACCAAAGGGATGCTATTTTCCTACAGGAAGTCGGTCCCAGAAGTTCTTCCTCTGAATTTATCCTCAAATGGTGTCCCTATTGAGTTTGTTGATTCCTACAAATATTTGAGTATCTTGGTCGATTCACATCTCTCTTTTAAGGTAAAGTAAGGAAATCGAAAGCCTTTTTTTTTTTTCCAGAAATAGATCCTGTCTAACTCTGAATGCTAGGAAACGCCTTGTAACTGTGACTTTTCTTCCCTCCATTGATTACAGTGACATTATCTACACAAACGCTCCTACAAGCACCCTGCAGATGTTGGATGCTGTCTATCATGGAGCACTAAGATTCATAACTGGCTGTAACTACCGTACCCACCACTGCACTCTGTATTCACTGGTTAACTGGTCATCATTAAAGCTGCAGTCTGCAGTTCTGTAGTGCAGTCTGTAAGTTGTCTAAAAATATATTTTTAACAAATTTCTTCACTCTGTCACTATCTCCTGACAGACTGATGTTAGACAAAGTAATCTCTGAAAAAAAATATAGTCCCCTTGCTTCTCTAAAAGCATTTCTAAAAAGCCACAGTGACCCGCCGTTAACCAGCCAATAAAAACAGAGTTTTTAACCAGCCAATAAAAACAGAGCTTCTCACTTCTCACGCTCCTAACCCACGCCCCCGCCTGTCCCAGCCCCAGCGGCCGCGCAGGTTCTCGTTCAAAGTATTGCAAAGCGATGCAAAACTGTTTTGTATGTGACACAAATGTATTAAATTCCCCTTCTTCATCCCTGATCTGGACTTTTCTTTTGTTTTTTTGCCAAAAGTCAAGTGATCGCTTCCTCCTCCACTGATCCATGACTGAAACATTGAGGAAATGAATGAATTTGTCACGAGCGAATTAAACTCATGTCCAACGTGGCTGCAAGAGGCTCAGCAGATTTCATGGTGTTCTGGTGTGCTGGACCAGCGCTCCCTGTTTTTATTTTATTTTTTAGAACGTTTTATTAACATATAAACACAGAACTTCGCAGCGGCTGACAGGACATGCAGTGGAGGCGGAGCATTCGGAAGCAGAGCTGCAAGAGCGAGGGGGAGCAGAGCCATATATGGCTCTGAGGGGGATGGACCAGAAACGTGTCTCTATTCAAAATTTTCCTAAGTTCCAGTGTGTTCCAGAAATTACATATTGCACCTTTAACTTCACACAGACTCTTCCACTGGTACATTTTCATCTTTAAATCCCTTCTTGGTCTGCTGCCTTCATACATGTCCTCCTACACGTCTCTGTGTGAGTGCAGTTACAGCGTGCGCTCTCAGGACATCATTACCTGCAGTGTCCCCTCTGTGAGGACTGAACTAGGCAAAAGGACCTTCTTCTAGTCAACTCCTGTTTCCTGGAATATCTTGTAAAAAAAATCTGATGCTGTCAACCTTTACCTCTCTAACGGGCTTCAAAGATCTGTTAAGTTCCTGAAAAAAACCAATGCAGACGTGTTCCTGTTTTTAGTTTTCTACACCGCCTTACAACCTAGCTGTTTTTTTGGGTTACATTTTCTTTTAATTACAATTTTATTTTCACTTGTTTTTTTATTTATTCTGAATTTGTACGCATCCTATATGATTGTCTATTGTTGTCTTTATCCGCTGTTGTCATCACTCTTTGATAAAATCAAGTCTCTCTTGTAAATGAGTTCCCGAGACTCAATGGGTTTAATAATAATGTGTTACGTGTTGTCATCGTTGTATGTTCCCATACAATGGCAAAATTGGATCGCTGCATTTAAACCATCCACCACCAAGTGGTGCAGTGGGCAGCTATTGAAAGTGCCGGGGGAACATTCTGAGGATAAGGTTTGTTGCTCAGAGACACCATGAGATGTGCAATGACTGGGGATCAAACCTGCAACTTTTGGGTCCCGAGTCAGCTGCCCTGCCTCTACACCATCTCGGCCCAAATAAAAGTTGAATTAATGTAAACTGCTCTTTTTTTTAAAGATTTACATAGATAATAATTTGTTAAAAATAGTTACATTTACTTTTAGTCCTATTTAACTGTTGTAATATTTTATGTTTGGTATGTTGGTTAAACCTAAAATTCTCATTTTTATTTACGGTATATAAAAAGCTCACTTCGCCCATAACAGTTAAATAAATCTAAGTTTCTGGTTAGAAATTAAAGGATATGCTATCTTTTGTAAAAACATGTTTTTCTTTCCTTTTGTTTTTACTACAGCATTCTTGTTTACAACAACAAAATAAATCCAAACACATTTTAAACATCATTTCATTGTATTTGTCATCTCGCTTCTGTTCTAATATCAAGTCCTTTACTGGTTTTGTTTATTGGGGATTTATGTAACTCATTTTCTGCGGGGTAAGACATCTTCACAGTTCCAAAGTGCCTTATGAAAGTCACAGGTAATCGTGATAACCTCACTGACTGAAGATAAGAGAAAGAAGTTGGATTCTTCATCCTTCAATCCATTTTCTTTCCTGCTTTCTCTTTTCTGAGTTGCATCAGTCAATGTGCTAGAGGTGGGGGACACCCTGGACAGGTCACCAGTCCATCCCATGCTCATATAAGACAACCAATTGCACTTTCACTGACATGTTGGGACAATTTAGAGTTGTGCAATATTCAGTTTAACCTCTTTTTTTTTTTCCTGCAACAATATTTTTTATAGTGGCAAGCCAATTTGTCATGTATAGTTATGCTCTGCATATCAAATTTCTATAATCCAATTATTTCTTGTTGAAATGGACATTTCAGACTTCTGCAACCCCATTGTTAATTACTTATCCAAATGAGAAATTATTCATGAATCTAATAAATTTCAGAATAAATTTTTGTAAATGGGAACTGAGAAAATCTGCACCCGATTGCATAAAATGTGAACGGAAAAATAGTGCCAAAAAAAAATAAAAGAAAAAAAGACTAAAGGCTCTGGGAAAAAAACAACTATATATATATATATATACAGGGAACCCCCGACCTACGAACGAGTTTGGGACCTAAGAACCGTTCGCAGGTCGATCGGTTCGCAGGTGGGGGGTGAAAATAGCGTCTCGTTCGTAGGTCGCTATTCTGTTCGTAGGTCGCGGAAATACCGCTAACGGACCGCCGCGCCCACATTTAACAGCATGACACTGACATACTGGGCTATATACATGCACAGAACTTTATTTACAAACACTTATCTAAACCATTACACCACACATGCATCCATAAACACACACAGTAACTGTACATCAGTAACTTCACATCAGAACTGCAGCAAATCAGCAGGAAATCTCATCAGCAAAATGATGTCAACAATCACACATGAGCACTTCTGAAAGTGCAGCTTTTCACATCAAACCTGCAGCAAACCAGGGATTCCCATCAGCAAAATGATGTCAACAATCACACATGAGCACTTCTGAAAGTGCAGCTTTTCACATCAAACCTGCAGCAAACCAGGGATTCCCATCAGCAAAATGATGTCAACAATCACACATGAGCACTTCTGAAAGTGCAGCTTTTCACATCAAACCTGCAGCAAACCAGGGATTCCCATCAGCAAAATGATGTCAACAATCACACATGAGCACTTCTGAAAGTGCAGCTTTTCACATCAAACCTGCAGCAAACCAGGGATTCCCATCAGCAAAATGATGTCAACAATCACACATGAGCACTTCTGAAAGTGCAGCTTTTCACATCAGAACTGCAGCAAATCAGGGATTCCCATCAGCAAAATGATGTCAACAATCACACATGAGCACTTCTGAAAGTGCAGCTTTTCACAGCAAAACAGCATCAAATCAGAGAGTCACATCAGCAAAATGATGTCAGCAATCACACATGAGCACGTTGCGTTGATGAGTGTCCATGTGCATGAGAAAGAAGTCCATGAACTCAGAAAAAGCGAGAAGCAGCAGAAAAATGAATCAAAATTGTCTTACTTTGACCGAAGTGTAGGTAGACAGATGTTGTTCTCATGATCAAACCTGCATCTGATGGAACTGCTGAGCCATTGCTCAACAATGAATGTTGGGAGCATTTTAGGCCAGCTGTAAGTTCAGGCATGTGTCAGTTCAGGTGTGTTGTCCTGATGTGCAATTGTCCTGATGTGAGCAGGTCTGTGCATCACATGAAGTTTTTCTGTTTTGACAGCAGTCATTTAAGTAGAAGGACACAAAGGTGATGGATGGAGGCAACATGCAGGACACCAGAGGCAGGAGGAACAGACGTCCAGGAACACAGTGTTGCAGGACATCCATTCATGTAGAACGTGCAACATGTGATCTGTGTAAGAATGAACACAAACATGAAAATGTGAAGTTACAGCTGGAAAATCACTTGCTAACAAAACATGAAAAACACACAGAGAACCACTTCTCCTTACCTGTGTGGTGCATGTGTGGAGGACAGGCTGGAGGACAGGCAGGAGGCTGGAGGACAGGCAGGAGGCCGGAGGACAGGCAGGAGGCTGGAGGACAGGCAGCAGGTGTACGTAGCACCCTAGACTCATCCATGAGGTGGATCCGCAAGCGGACGAGCTGTTGAAACACACACACACAGACGTCAACACCTGCACATAACAACAACACAGACAACAACAACTTCTCCTTACCTGTGTGGTGCATGTGTGGAGCATGAGGACAGGGAGGAGGCTGGAGGACAGGCAGGAGGCTGGAGGCAGAGCAGGCTGGAGGACGGTACGTGGTACCTGACGCTGTTCCATGAGGCGAAACAGCAAGTGGATCTGTTGAAACACAAACACACACAGACGTGAACACCTGCTGATAACAACAACACAGACAACAACAACTTCTCCTTACGTGTGTGGTGCATGTGTGGAGCATGAGGACAGGGAGGAGGCTGGAGGACAGGCAGGAGGCTGGAGGCAGAGCAGGCTGGAGGACGGTACGTGGTACCTGACGCTGTTCCATGAGGCGAAACAGCAAGTGGATCTGTTGAAACACAAACACACACAGACGTGAACACCTGCTGATAACAACAACACAGACAACAACAACTTCTCCTTACGTGTGTGGTGCATGTGTGGAGCATGAGCACAGGGAGGAGGCTGGAGGACAGGCAGGAGGCTGGAGGCAGAGCAGGCTGGAGGACGGTACGTGGTACCTGACGCTGTTCCATGAGGCGAAACAGCAAGTGGATCTGTTGAAACACAAACACACACAGACGTGAACACCTGCTGATAACAACAACACAGACAACAACAACTTCTCCTTACGTGTGTGGTGTGGTGCGTAGCAGGTGTGTGGATGGACCAGGGGGACGTGCCGCTTTGGAGGCTGTCGAGAGAGAGGTGATGATTACAGTAGGTGTAGATGTAAGTAAAAAAAAAAGAGAAAATAAATTAACATGTCTTTGCTGTACCTTTCTGACGTTGCTGTGCTGGGATGTGAGGGTGGGCAGGTCAGTGATGGGATGGTGGAGTTGGTGAAGAGGAGGGGGAGGAGGAGGAAGGCTGTGAACATAAGCAGAGACAGATTAAATTAATTGGTGTAACATGACAACTCCAAAAAAAAAAAAACATTTGTGACTGGCCGTGGCAAAACCAGGAACAAGTCTCCCCTGGGTCATTTTGAGTTATTTACAGAATCTTAAAGTGTGGGTTCTAAGCTATCCGATGATGCCAAACACATGTCGCTCAAAAAAAAAATGAAGAAGATACAGCCATTTCAATGTTGGCAATCTGCAAATAAGATTAGGGAGAAAACAGGCTTCAAAGTTTTGGAAGAATGTCCCCATTCCAGAAGCATTACCTGGGGGTGTTAACAATTGCTGTTCATTTACATTAATTTGCGTTAACCCAACCCCCAGAACTGACTGTCAACACAGACTCACAGCCTAGGAAGGTGTGCAGAACTTCAGCTTTGCTGGCAAATAGGGGTATGAATCTCTGTGTCTGGAGAATTGATTTAATTCCGATTTTTGGTATCACGATTCGATTCAAAATCAATTTTTCGATTCAGAAACAATTTTTGATTCAAAAATGATTTTTCTATTAAAATGGTCATAAATTTAGTTTCAGCTTTGTAACTGACAAGCTGAAAAGAATAAACAACAATGTAAACAAATGGAGCATTTATTTAAAACAATAATTTTAAACTGAGAATAACAACAATGTAAACAAATGGAACATTTATTTAAAACAATAATTTTAAACTGAAAACATTAACAACAATGTAAACAAATAGAACATTTATTTAAAACAATAATTTTAAACTGAGAATATTAAACAACAATGTAAACCAATGGAACATTTATTTGAAACAATAATTTTAAACTGAGAATAACAACAATGTAAACAAATGGAACATTTATTTAAAACAATAATTTTAAACTGAAAACATTAACAACAATGTAAACAAATAGAACATTTATTTAAAACAATAATTGTAGGTTCTGTACTTTATCAAAGTTTTTGAATCATTTGATATTCATACCAAAAATACAAACAAATAATACAGGAATGCATTAAATGCTGTAACTTGAATTACCAGTACTGTATTAGGTTAGCTTAGTTGCCTGGATTCCTCTAAAACAATAAAATAAAAATATAGGAACAAATAATTCATCCATCCATCATCTTTAACCACTTCTTCCTTTAAGAGTCATGGGGCTCACTGGTGTCCATGTCCAGTCATCACTGTGCGAGAGGCGTGGGACACCTGGACAGGTCTCCAGTCCATCACATACAAATAATTCAAAATATACAGACAAAAACAGACTTCAGCCTACCAAAGTGTAGTAACCTTTAACTCAAGCATTATAAGAGGGGGACAATAATGCTGTCATTGCTGGTATCACTCAGCCCTCTGTGAATAGCAAACAACCATCAGGGTGCTAACGATCCATTGTTAGGCTGATGGTCCTCCATCATGTGAGCAGCTGGTTTCGGCTGTCATCAGCAAACTGGTTCATCCACTGTGAGAGGGTGTTAAGACTGAGCTGAATACCAGACTTAGCTTTTTTAGATTTTTGTACCTGGATTATTGAGCATGCATCAGGGTAAAATTAAACATGTTTAAAAATTGATTTTGGAGCATTTAGAATTGATTCTGAATCGCCAGGACTAAGAATCCAGAGTCTTTCTTTAAAAAATCTATTTTTTCCTACACTCCTACTGGCAAACTTCCTTTTGATCTTTAAAAAAACAACATTAATACAAAGAATTGTATTTTATGTTATTGTGACATGTTTTACACATTAATAATGTTAATTGTTTTGTTACAGCCCACCCCAAAAAATAAGGGTCACAACTACAGTAGTCAAGTCAAGTCAATTTTATTTATATAGCACAGTTAAAAGGGTCCCCGGTTCAAATCCCGGTCTGGGGGCCTTTCTGGGTGGAGTTTGCATGTTCTCTCCGTGCATGCGTGGGTTTTCTCCGGGTGCTCCGGTTTCCTCCCACAGTCCAAAAACATGCATGTAAGGCTGATTGGTAACTCTAAAATTGACCCTAGGTGTGAGTGAGACAGGTCCCTCTTGTAAATGAGTCCCCGTGGCTCAACGAGGCTAGCCTGTATAAATAAAGCTTGAATGAAAAAAAAAAACAGATAAACTGTTATCAAGGTGCTTCACACACACAACATAAAAGAGGTTTAAAAATTTAATGAACAGTATCACACACCAATGGTAAAAATTATGATATTAACAGCAGTAAAAGTATAATAAAAATGGTGTTAAAGGTAGGGGAGACCGGGTATAGTTGTAACATGGGGAGAGTTGTAACACCACCAGTTCCACCAATCAGGGATATGATAGGATTCACATGATCATTTCAGTGTTTACCCGCTTCCTCCACAATACCATATTGTCATTGTCAAGTCTGGAAACAGGTACATGCAGATACTAAGGAGAAAAAACTGATTTTGAGGTAAGAAAGTAAATTTTTTGACCAT
This sequence comes from Garcialebias charrua, assembly GCA_038048925.1. Lineage (NCBI taxonomy): Eukaryota > Metazoa > Chordata > Actinopteri > Cyprinodontiformes > Rivulidae > Garcialebias > Garcialebias charrua. Next base: position 20,935 of record JBBPBX010040829.1, read on the forward strand.
GACTATATTTTGTTTAGTACTTATACTGTTGCAGATAAAACCATATAACTTACATTAGATGAAAGTGTAATTTCTCAGGCAAAATGTGATGCATTTTCCTGTGCTAATTTCAAACCACTATGCTACTACAGCTAGCTAAACATGGCTGACAGGGTTGGGGTGGGTTGTGCACATTATTTAGGCCTTATATGGCATTATACTATATTTAGGCATTATAGGTCTACATGTTAAGGAAGATTGTTCTAGTAGAATAATTTACACACATGCACACACAAATAGTATACAGGTGGTCCCCGACTAAGTTGGAAAATGTATGCTAGCGCTACTACGAACCCATTTTTCAACACAAACATGGTTCATAAACATGCACAGAACTTTGTTTACAATAGCTAACACACTTTCATCTAAAAACACATTCCAGTGCTGTATTTTCTGTATGTTCTGTACAACTTTACTATTCGTTAGTCAGCTCGTAAGTCCGGAACGTTGTAAGTCGATGTGCTCGTAAGTCGGGGACCACCTGTATTTGAGTTATGGTCAGTCACAGAAAGAGAGAGAGACATTTTGTTCTTGTATTGTTCTTTTAATTCAGTAAACCTCTTTTTGAAGCATATCACATGGTGTGGCCTCTGTTTTTGCTTATTTTGTCTAATTGTTACAACTTACCCCAGCAAGTGTGGTTGTAACAAAGGACCACCATGTATTTGACATGAACTCATGAGGTCTGTGATATTCTTGCAGAGGTTTGAATTGGTGCCATTTGTAGTCAACAAATGTGGGTATTTTGTATAAAAGTTTGAAAACTCTAGCTCAAAAATTCTGTGAGTTAAAGGTGCTGGAGCAAAAAGTGTTACAACCATACCCGGTCTCCCCTACAGGACAGGAATGCACTTTATAAAGTTGATGACACTGGAAAAGTTTGTATAATAGCTGAAGATGTTGAGTAAACTCAGGAGATGCTTATGTTGCATCTAAGAAGGTTAGACAGGGGGAAAACAAAATAAAATTAAAGCTGCAAGCAGCATTGAGGCCCTCGCAGCTTAGCGCCGCTCGGACCTTATTGAGGCGACCGCGCGAGCTCCAGCTCGTCCGCTCGGTCGCCATTTCGAAGTCTCTCGTGTCTACTCCGCACCAGGGGTGCACACGCACAATAAATCTGGTTCAGATTGGATGATGTCTCACTGAGATATAACAGTTTGAATAATCTAGGGGGCGCTCTGGAGTCAAATGTTAGCCCACCATATCAATGTGTCCACAAGGTCTCACTGATGATGCACAATAAATCTGGTTCAGATCGGCTAATGAATCACTGAGATATAACTATATACATGATGTAGGGGGCGCACTTGAGTCAAATGTTAGCCCACCATATCAATGTGTCCACAAGGACTCACTGATGATGCACAATAAATCTGGTTCAGATCGGATGATGTATCACTGAGATATAACTATAGACATAATGTAGGGGGCGCAATGGAGTCAAAATTTACATACCATTATCAATGTGTGTAGAAGTGTTCACTGATGAATCATAATAAATCTCGTGCAGATCGGATAATGTATCACTAAGATATAACTGTAGTAATAATATAGGGGGCGCTATGGAGTAAAAATGTACATACCATTATCAATGTGTGTCGAAGTGTTCACTGATAAAGCACAATAAATCTTGTGCAGATTGGATAATGTATCACTGAGATATAACTGTAGTAATAATATAGGGGGCGCTATGGAGTAAAAATTTACATACCATTATCAATGTGTATAGAAGTGTTCACTGATGAATCACAATAAATCTCGTGCAGATCGGATAATGTATCACTAAGATATAACTGTAGTAATAATATAGGGGGCGCTATGGAGTAAAAATTTACATACCATTATCAATGTGTGTCGAAGTGTTCACTGATAAAGCACAATAAATCTCGTGCAGATCGGATAATGTATCACTAAGATATAACTGTAGTATTAATATAGGGGGCGCTATGGAGTAAAAATTTACATACCATTATCAATGTGTGTCGAAGTATTCACTGATAAAGCACAATAAATCTCGTGCAGATTGGATAATGCATCACTGAGATATAACTGTAGTAATAATATAGGGGGCGCTATGGAGTAAAAATTTACATACCATTATCAATGTGTGTCGAAGTGTTCACTGATAAAGCACAATAAATCTTGTGCAGATCGGATAATGTATCACTAAGATATAACTGTAGTAATAATACAGGGGGCGCTATGGAGTAAAAATTTACATACCATTATCAATGTGTGTAGAAGTGTTCACTGATGAATCACAATAAATCTCGTGCAGATCGGATAATGTATCACTAAGATATAACTGTAGTAATAATATAGGGGGCGCTATGGAGTAAAAATTTACATACCATTATCAATGTGTGTCGAAGTGTTCACTGATAAAGCACAATAAATCTCGTGCAGATTGGATAATGTATCACTGAGATATAACTATAGAATAATATAGGGGGCGCACTTGAGTCAAATGTTAGCCCACCATATCAATGTGTCCACAAGGGCTCACTGATGATGCACAATAAATCTGGTTCAGATCGGATGATGTATCACTGAGATATAACAGTTTGAATAATCTAGGGGGCGCTCTGGAGTCATATGTTAGCCCACCATATCAATGTGTCCACAAGGGCTCACTGATGATGCACAATAAATCTGGTTCAGATCGGATGATGTATCACTGAGATATAACTATAGAAATAATGTAGGGGGCGCACTTGAGTCAAATGTTAGCCCACCATATCAATGTGTCCACAAGGGCTCACTGATGATGCACAATAAATCTGGTTCAGATCGGATGATGTATCACTGAGATATAACAGTTTGAATAATCTAGGGGGCGCTCTGGAGTCATATGTTAGCCCACCATATCAATGTGTCCACAAGGGCTCACTGATGATGCACAATAAATCTGGTTCAGATCGGATGATGTATCACTGAGATATAACTATAGAAATAATGTAGGGGGCGCACTTGAGTCAAATGTTAGCCCACCATATCAATGTGTCCACAAGGGCTCACTGATGATGCACAATAAATCTGGTTCAGATCGGATGATGTATCACTGAGATATAACTATAGAAATAATGTAGGGGGCGCACTTGAGTCAAATGTTAGCCCACCATATCAATGTGTCCACAAGGGCTCACTGATGATGCACAATAAATCTGGTTCAGATCGGATGATGTATCACTGAGATACAACAGTTTGAATAATCTAGGGGGCGCTATGGAGGCTATTTGCTAATTAGCATAAACACCTGTTCAAGGGGTGGGTAATGATCGATCATAATGATTTTGGTACTCCTCAGATCAAATCTGTGGAGTTTAGAACCAAACGTATGGTGACGGCGTTACGTCTTACTTCGCCACGTCACCACGCCCACTTGCTCCACCCAAAACGAACAGTGCTGGAAAGCTTGTTACACCAACATGTCTTCGGTGACTGGATACAATGTCACGCTGATTAGGTAACAGGGATCCGATATGGACCGTTCAACGTAAAACTTTACACTTCCTGTTGTCAGGGGGCGTGGCTTAAGTGATGTCATGATTTGACCATACAGTTTTGCAGGGGACCGGATGTGGGTCAATCACTGAAGGTTTGATGTAATAGACAGTTTTCGTGTAAGAGCTGTAAGCGTTTCGTTTTTTATGGCGAGATGTCCAATTTTGAGGTCTGGCCCCGCCCCTTCAGCATGCATGAAAACGCACAGTTTTGATAACATTTGTTCCCCCGTGCCTTATAATGAAACTGGCCAAGTTTGAATCAAATCGAGCGAAATCCCTAGGAGGAGTTCGTTGAAATGCAGAGGCTGTAAACGGCCAAAAAGGGGTGAAAATTTGGTCATCGTTCCAAAATGGCCGCCTTACCATTTATCGTACAACATTGGTGCCAGAGGGTTTTCTGTGCATCTTGGTGAGTTGGACAAGTGTACCAAATTTCATGATTCTACGTCAAACTAAGGTCAATGCAGAGGGTATTTTGAATATTTCTAGGGGGCGCTCTTGAGCCGTTTCTGTAGCGATTTGCTAATTAGCATAAACACCTGTTCAAGGGGTGGGCAATGATCGATCATACTGATTTTGGTACTCCTCGGATCAAATCTGTGGATTTTAGAACCAAACGTATGGTGATGGCGTTATGTCTTACTTCGCCACGTCGCCACGCCCACATGCTCCACCAAAAACGAACAGTATTGGAATGCTTGTTACACCAACATGTCTTCGGTCACTGGACACAATGCCACGCTGATTAGGTAACAGGGGTCCGATATGGACCGTTCAACGTAAAACTTTACACTTCCTGTTGTCAGGGGGCGTGGCTTAAGTGATGTCATGATTTGACCATACAGTTTTGCAGGGGACCGGATGTGGGTCAATAACTGAAGGTTTGATGTATTAGACAGTTTTCGTGTAAGAGCTGTAAGCGTTTCGTTTTTCATGGCGAGATGTCCAACTTTGACGTCTGGCCCCGCCCCTTCAGCATGCATGAAAACGCACAATTTTGATAACATTTGTTCCCCCGTGCCTTATAAAGAAACTGGCCAAGTTTGAACCAAATCGAGCGAAATCCATAGGAGGAGTTCGTTCAAATGCAGAGGCTGTAAACGGCCAAAAAGGGGTGAAAATTTGGTCATCGTTCCAAAATGGCCGCCTTACCATTTATCGTACAACATTGGTGCAAGAGAGTTTTCTGTGCATCTTGGTGAGTTGGACAAGTGTACCAAATTTCATGATTCTACGTCAAACTAAGGTCAATGCGGAGGGTATTTTGAATATTTCTAGGGGGCGCTCTTGAGCCGTTTCTGTAGCGATTTGCTAATTAGCATAAACACCTGTTCAAGGGGTGGGCAATGATCGATCATACTGATTTTGGTACTCCTCGGATCAAATCTGTGGATTTTAGAACCAAACGTATGGTGATGGCGTTATGTCTTACTTCGCCACGTCGCCACGCCCACATGCTCCACCAAAAACGAACAGTATTGGAATGCTTGTTACACCAACATGTCTTCGGTCACTGGACACAATGCCACGCTGATTAGGTAACAGGGGTCCGATATGGACCGTTCAACGTAAAACTTTACACTTCCTGTTGTCAGGGGGCGTGGCTTAAGTGATGTCATGATTTGACCATACAGTTTTGCGGGGGACCGGATGTGGGTCAATAACTGAAGGTTTGATGTATTAGACTTTTTTCGTGTAAGAGCTGTAAGCGTTTCGTTTTTCATGGCGAGATGTCCAACTTTGACGTCTGGCCCCGCCCCTTCAGCATTCATGAAAACGCACAATTTTGATATCGTTTGTTCCCCCGTGCCTTATGAAGAAACTGGCCAAGTTTGAACCAAATCGAGCGAAATTCATAGGAGGAGTTCGTTCAAATGCGGAGGCTGTAAACGGCCAAAAAGGGGTGAAAATTTGGTCATCGTTCCAAAATGGCCGCCTTACCATTTATCGTACAGCGTTGGTGCAAGAGGGTTTTCTGTGCATCTTGGTGAGTTGGACAAGTGTACCAAATTTCATGATTCTACGTCAAACTAAGGTCAATGCGGAGGGTATTTTGAAAATTTCTAGGGGGCGCTCTTGAGCCGTTTCTGTGGCGATTTTTGCCACGCCCCCAAAATACGTAATTTTTCACCAGTCCTGACGAGTCCGCCAAATTTGGTGAGTTTTCGTATATGATAAAGCCTCCAAAAGGCCACTTCTTTGGGGGGAAGAAAAAAAAAAATAATAATAATTAAAGCCGCAAGCGGCGTTGAGGCCCTCGCAGCTTAGCGCCGCTCGGACCTTATTGAGGCGACCGCGCGAGCTCCAGCTCATCCGCTCGGTCGCCATTTCGAAGTCTCTCGTGTCTACTCCGCACCAGGGGTGCACACGCACAATAAATCTGGTTCAGATCGGATGATGTATCACTGAGATATAACTATAGAAATAATGTAGGGGGCGCACTTGAGTCAAATGTTAGCCCACCATATCAATGTGTCCACAAGGGCTCACTGATGATGCACAATAAATCTCGTGCAGATCGGATAATGTATCACTGAGATATAACTGTAGTAATAATATAGGGGGCGCTATGGAGTAAAAATTTACATACCATTATCAATGTGTGTAGAAGTGTTCACTGATAAAGCACAATAAATCTCGTGCAGATCGGATAATGTATCACTAAGATATAACAGTAGTAATAATACAGGGGGCGCTATGGAGTAAAAATTTACATACCATTATCAATGTGTGTAGAAGTGTTCACTGATGAATCACAATAAATCTCATGCAGATCGGATAATGTATCACTAAGATATAACTGTAGTAATAATACAGGGGGCGCTATGGAGTAAAAATTTACATACCATTATCAATGTGTGTAGAAGTGTTCACTGATGAATCATAATAAATCTCGTGCAGATCGGATAATGTATCACTAAGATATAACTGTAGTAATAATATAGGGGGCGCTATGGAGTAAAAATTTACATAACATTATCAATGTGTGTCGAAGTGTTCACTGATAAAGCATAATAAATATTGTGCAGATCGGATAATGTATCACTAAGATATAACTGTAGTAATAATATAGGGGGCGCTATGGAGTAAAAATTTACATAACATTATCAATGTGTGTAGAAGTGTTCACTGATGAATCACAATAAATCTGGTTCAGATCGGATGATGTATCACTGAGATATAACCATAGAAATAATGTAGGGGGCGCACTTGAGTCAAATGTTAAACCACAATATCAATGTGTCCACAAGGGCTCACTGATGATGAACAATAAATCTGGTTCAGATCGGATGATGTCTCACTGAGATATAACAGTTTGAATAATCTAGGGGGCGCTCTGGAGTCATATGTTGAACCACAATATCAATGTGTCCACAAGGTCTCACTGATGATGCACAATAAATCTGGTTCAGATCGGATGATGTATCACTGAGATATAACTATAGAAGTAATGTAGGGGGCGCACTTGAGTCAAATGTTAGCCCACCATATCAATGTGTCCACAAGGGCTCACTGATGATGCACAATAAATCTGGTTCAGATCGGATGATGTATCACTGAGATATAACAGTTTGAATAATCTAGGGGGCGCTCTGGAGTCATATGTTAGCCCACCATATCAATGTGTCCACAAGGGCTCACTGATGATGCACAATAAATCTGGTTCAGATCGGATGATGTATCACTGAGATATAACTATATAAATAATCTAGGGGGCGCACTTGAGTCAAATGTTAGCCCACCATATCAATGTGTCCACAAGGGCTCACTGATGATGCACAATAAATCTGGTTCAGATCGGATGATGTATCACTGAGATACAACAGTTTGAATAATCTAGGGGGCGCTATGGAGGCTATTTGCTAATTAGCATAAACACCTGTTCAAGGGGTGGGTAATGATCGATCATAATGATTTTGGTACTCCTCAGATCAAATCTGTGGAGTTTAGAACCAAACGTATTGTGACGGCGTTACGTCTTACTTCGCCACGTCACCACGCCCACTTGCTCCACCCAAAACGAACAGTGCTGGAAAGCTTGTTACACCAACATGTCTTCGGTGACTGGATACAATGTCACGCTGATTAGGTAACAGGGATCTTATCAATGTGTGTAGAAGTGTTCACTGATAAAGCACAATAAATCTCGTGCAGATCGGATAATGTATCACTAAGATATAACTGTAGTAATAATACAGGGGGCGCTATGGAGTAAAAATTTACATACCATTATCAATGTGTGTAGAAGTGTTCACTGATGAATCACAATAAATCTCGTGCAGATCGGATAATGTATCACTAAGATATAACTGTAGTAATAATACAGGGGGCGCTATGGAGTAAAAATTTACATACCATTATCAATGTGTGTAGAAGTGTTCACTGATGAATCATAATAAATCTCGTGCAGATCGGATAATGTATCACTAAGATATAACTGTAGTAATAATATAGGGGGCGCTATGGAGTAAAAATTTACATAACATTATCAATGTGTGTCGAAGTGTTCACTGATAAAGCATAATAAATATTGTGCAGATCGGATAATGTATCACTAAGATATAACTGTAGTAATAATATAGGGGGCGCTATGGAGTAAAAATTTACATAACATTATCAATGTGTGTAGAAGTGTTCACTGATGAATCACAATAAATCTGGTTCAGATCGGATGATGTATCACTGAGATAT
>JBBPBX010040830.1:0-15385 GCA_038048925.1 Garcialebias charrua
CCAATTCAAGAAACAGTATAAAAAAAGAATGGTTAACTCTTACATATTGAGTTGTTAATGGGAACAGTGGTATATTGTTATGTATGTTATTGTTTAAATATTGTTTGCAACTTGTTTTGTTAATTTAATGTTTACGGCCATGACATTTTTGTAATTATTGAGAAAGGGGGCAGGTCTATACAAGATTTTCTTCTTCCTGCTCCCTCTTCACTCGTGTAAATGTGTTGTCAGATAATGAGTTTGTAAAATGATGATTTTTTTTTAATCGAGTGAATAAATTGATTGATTGAAATTGATTGATTGATCTACCTGTCATGGCAGCTGACTGCCAGAGATGATGCTTTTTTAATTTAAGTTACAGAGGGAATGTGCTGCTTCAGTCCTGTTACAGACTTTCAGAGCTCGAATTTTTATCAACTGTCATTGATTATTAGATCAATTGTTGGTCTGGAAGCAAAATATTTAATGAGGCATTTGACAGATCTTACTGAAACCCAAAATGTAATGATTAAACACACTTCTACAAATGATGATCTTTTGGAGTAAGCACAGTTCAAAATGGCCACCACAGCTAACTGATGTTACCTACTTGTCATCCCATCAGTTTTACATATATTAAGTTCAACTCTGGTATGGTAGTAGCTCAGAACTATTCACATGTACATACTACTGTAATTCTAGGGCTACAGAATGCACCTGTCTCTATGCTGCACATGCTAAATAAATAAATAATTAAATCATAATTTTGTACATAATATGCTCTGGTTATTAAGCCACGGGCATCCACCGTTCATTGTCAGGATCTATGCCCCCAGCCTGCTCTGATTGTGTGCAGATTTCTTGTTGTAATACAAGAATCAGCCAGCAGATAGTGTTTCACAGACTATAGCTTGCTTGCTACACATGTTACGATTGCATGATCATCACAAGTAATAATAATAATAATAAGCTTTATTTGTATAGCACCTTCCTACAATGCCTTGCATTGACCAAGGTGCTTAACAGGATAAAAAGATGAATAAACTGGAACAATAAATCAATGAAAATAGAATAAGAAACAACAGCAATAAAAGAAGGCAATGGAAATAAAAATGCTACATACTAAAATACCAAAAGTAATAAAAGTTACACACTGAAAGCTTTTTTGAACAAGTGGGTCTTCAGTCTGGTTTTGAACAGAGTCAGATCAGAGGTGGCACGCAGCTCAAGGGGGAGACTGTTCCAGGCTTTTGGGCCGGCAACAGAAAATGACCGGTCTCCCCATTGTTTGTACCTTGAGCGAGGCACCTCCAGCAGGTGTTGACTGGCAGATCGTAAATCTCTGCCGGGCTGATGGGCTTTCAAAAGTTCTGAGATGTAGAGAGGTGCAAGTCCATTCAGAGCTTTGAAAACAAACAGGAGCAGCTTGAACTGTATCCTGAACTGAACCGGGAGCCAGTGTAGAGAGGACAGGACAGGAGTGATGTGTTCATATTTTCGTGTGTTGGTCAAAAAGCGCGGCAGAGTTCTGTACAAGCTGTAAACGGGAGATGGAGGATTGATTAATACCAACATACAAAGCATTACAATAATCAAGTCTGGAGGTCACAAAGGCATGGATGGCCTTCTCCAGATCACCACGGCTGAGAAATGACTTGACTTTGGAGAGCAGACGGAGCTGGAAAAAGCTGGTCTTGACAACAGAACTGATCTGTTTATCAAGCTTTAAGTTGGAGTCAAGCTGCACTCCAAGATTTCTGACCACCGGGTTGAAGTGGGGGAGGGGAAAACCAACACTGGGACTGGGAAGGATGTTGCTGGTGTCATCAGGTGCACCAAATAAAATGCATTCAGTTTTATCTGTGTTTAGGTGGAGGAAGTTTTGAGAGAGCCAGTGCTTAATGTCATTTAAGCAGTTGACAAGAGTGTTTGAACTGGGTGAGGGGTTGGGAGTGACTGGCAGATAGATTTGTAAATCGTCTGCATACATGTGAAAAGACAGGTTATGACGTGCAATGATTGATCCTAATGGCAGCATGTAAAGAGAGAAGAGGACTGGCCCTAGAATAGATCCCTGTGGTACGCCAGAGGTCAGAGGGGTTGATGAAGAGGAGGACAGATCGCCTATCATGACAGAAAAAGTTCTCCCAGACAGGTAAGATTTGAACCACTCAAGCACAGCTCCCTGGAGGCCAACCTGCTGAGACAAGCGGTTGATTAGTACCTGATGGTCGACGGTGTCAAAAGCTGCTGAGAGGTCTAACATCACCAGCAGAGCAGGGTTTTTTGCATCCAGAGACAGAAGAATGTCATTCTGTACTTTGAGCAGTGCAGATTCAGTGCTGTGACGAGCTCGAAAACCTGACTGAAATTTTTCAAACAGGTTGTTGAGCTCTAGAAAAGATTGAAGTTGAATAAAAACAATCTTTTCTAGGACCTTTGATAGAAATGACAGATGGGAAACTGGCCTGAAATTAGAGAGAGCTGTAGGATCTAGGCCTGGTTTTTTGAGAAGAGGCCTGACCACAGCATGTTTGAAAGCAGATGGCACAAAACCTGAAGATAGACAGCTGTTAATAAATGACAAAACACAAGGACCAATTACATCAAAGGATTGTTTGAACATTTTAGAGGGAATGATGTCCAGAGAACAGTTAGTTGGTTTCATCTGCTGAACCACCTTGATGAGGTGAGGCAGTGAAACCAGGTCGAACTGGTCAAAAACAGCAGTGGTTATTGCAGATGCACATGATTGGACAGTGTTGGATGGACTGACAATGTTCTGCCTGATAGAGTCTATTTTGTTGACAAAATAGCTCTGAAAGTCGTCACAGGTAGACTGTGTGGCAGTTTTCAGAACATTGACAGATGGATTGATAACAGACTGGAGTGTGTTGAATAGCGTCTTCGGCCGGTTGGAGCTGGTGGTGATTAAATTGGAGAGGTACTGTGACTTGGCCTGCTTCACAGCATTTTGATAATCACAGAGACAGTCTCTCAGTATTCCCTGAGATACATGAAGCCGGTCGCGCCTCCATTTTCGCTCTGCTTTTCTGCAACGTTGTCGAAGAGCTCGCGTCGTTTCGTTGAGCCATGGTGATGGTCTGTTTTTTGAAGATGCCTGTTTGAGAGGAGCGATGGAGTCCAAGATCGTTGTGCAGGTGTGATGGAAGGAGGTGATGAAGTCCTCAGGATGTAGAGATGGGTCCAGGCTGACAGCAGAGCAAAAGTCAGTGCTCTTAAAGGCATCAGTGAACTGACTTGGGGTGGATGGGGTGATGGAGCGGCAGAGACGTGCTGGGAGAATAGCCTTCGGTGCAGGAGAGGTGAAAAATTCAAATAATATGGGAAAATGGTCTGAAATACAGGTGTCCAGGATCTCCACAGCAGGTATTTGAAGGCCGTGGGAGATAATTAAATCCAGTGTATGACCCTGACTGTGCGTGGCCCCCGAGACCGACTGCGACAGGTTAAAAGAGTCCAGAAGGTCCTGAAACTCACATCCAAGCTGATTACTTGGGCAGCAGATGTGTGCGTTGAAGTCTCCACAGAAAAGCCAAGAGTCAAACTTTGGCAGCAGGTCAGCCAGTAGTTCTGAAAACTCACTGAGAAAGTTTTTATTGTATTGTGGGGACCGATAAAAGAGGCCACACAGCAGAGGTTTAGCAGATTCCAGCACAAAAAACATGCTTTCAAAACTGTTGTAGTTTTTCTGAGGCAACATGCGGCATTTGAACGCCTCCTCATTGAACACAGCAGCGAGCCCTCCCCCTCTTCCAGCCCCACGCGGTGCGCTCAGATAAGAATAGCCAGGTGGGAGGAGTTCTGAGAAGCAGCTGTGGTCTCCTGTTTTCTGCCAGGTTTCAGTGATCAGAAACAGATCCAGACGATGAGTTGAGATCAAATCACTTAATATAAAAGTTTTATTTGTGATCGATCTGGCGTTAAACAGTGCTGCACGGGTTGGAACGCAGCCAGTTACGTCACTCTCAGCTCGAGCGAGCGGGCGGAGGTTCTGTTTAACGCAGCCTCGCTTCACAGTCCTCACCGGGGGACAAGATGGATACTGATCGCTGGCGTCATGATTGATAGCAACAAGGCATCTGTGGCGACGAGCGAAGGAACGACGGACATCAAAGACGCTGAATTCAGGAGGTAAGTCAGCCGTCGGCGTGTTGTGAGACGAGAGATACTTTTTAAACCTCACTAGCACGCTTGCCCTCGTTCCGCGTCTTCTGCGTCGCTTGTTGCGTGGCAGCGTGGTCGCGTTACGTTGTAAATACGCTGGAATGGACGCCAGGAACGGTGGAGGTGGAGGAGGCTTAAAATGTCAATATTTGCCAGTAGCCGGTGTGTTGATCAGCAAGTCTTGGAGACTTAGAAGAGTTGAGCGATCATAGACCAGAAGCGAGGATGCATCGTCGATGAAAAAAAGGCAGAACACTAACAGCAGTAAAAAGTTCAGGAGAGGAGTTAGATAGAAAGCCATAACAACCGGCGCCATCTTAATCACGAAGAACTAGAAACATCCATCCATCCATCCATCTTCTTCCGCTTATCCGGGGTCGGGTCGCGGGGATAGCAGCCTAAGTAGGGAGGCCCAGACTTCCCTCTCCCCAGCCACTTGGAGCAGCTCCTCCGGGGGAATCCCAAGGCGTTCCCAGGCCAGCCGAGAAACATAGTCCCTCCAGCGCGTCCTGGGTCTTCCTCTGGGTCTCCTCCCGGTGGGACATGCCCGGAACACCTCACCAGGGAGGCGTCCAGGAGGCATCCTAACCAGATGCCCGAGCCACCTCAACTGGCTCCTCTCGATGTGGAGAAGCAGCGGCTCTACTCCGAGTCCCTCCCGGATGACTGAGCTTCTCACCCTATCTCTAAGGGAGAGTCCAGCCACCCTGCGGAGAAAACTCATTTCAGCCGCTTGTATCCGAGATCTTGTTCTTTCGGTCATAACCCAAAGCTCATGACCATAGATGAGGGTGGGAACGTAGATCGATCGGTAAATTGAGAGCTTTGCCTTTTGACTCAGCTCTCTCTTCACCACGACAGACCGGTACAGCGCCCGCTTCACTGCGGACGCTGCACCTATCCGCCTATCGATCTCACGCTCCAGTTTTCCCTCATTCGTGAACAAGATCCCGAGATACTTAAACTCCTCCACTTGGGGCAGGACCTCCTCCCCGACCCGGAGAGGGCATGCTACCCTTTTCCGGCTCAAGACCATGGCCTCGGATTTGGAGGAACTGATCCTCATCCCGGCCGCATCACACTCGGCTGCAAACCGCTCCAGTGAAAGTTGTAAATCACGAACTGATGAAGCCAGTAGGACCACATCATCTGCAAAAAACAGAGAAGCGATTCTAAGGTCACCAAAACGGATCCTCTCAACACCTTGGCTGCGCCTAGAAATTCTGTCCATAAAAGTTATGAACAGAATCGGTGACAAAGGGCAACCTTGGCGGAGTCCAACTCTCACCGGAAACGAGCCTGACTTACTGCCGGCAATGCGGACCAAGCTCTGACACCGGTCGTACAGGGACCTAACAGCCCTTATCAAAGGGCCTGGTACCCCATACTCCCGGAGTACCCCCCACAGAACCCCCCGAGGGACGCGGTCGAATGCCTTTTCCAAGTCCACAAAGCACATGTAAACTGGTTGGGCAAACTCCCACGCACCCTCCAGGACCCTGCTGAGGGTGTAGAGCTGGTCCAGTGTTCCACGACCAGGACGAAAACCACACTGCTCCTCCTGAATCCGAGGTTCGACTATCCGACGGACCCTCCTCTCCAGAACCCCTGAATAGACCTTACCAGGGAGGCTTAAGAGTGTGATCCCCCTATAGTTGGAACACACCCTACGGTCCCCCTTTTTGAATAGGGGAACCACCACCCCAGTCTGCCAATCCAAGGGAACTGCCCCCGATGTCCACGCGATATTGCAGAGTCGCGTAAGCCAACACAACCCTACAACATCCAGAGCCCTAAGGAACTCCGGGCGAATCTCATCCACCCCCGGAGCCTTGCCACCGCGGAGCTTTTTAACCACCTCGGCGACCTCAGCACCAGAGATCGGAGAACCCGACCCAAAGTCCCCAGGCTCCGCTTCCTCAGTGGAAGACGTGCCAGTAGGATTGAGGAGGTCTTCGAAGTATTCCGCCCACCGACTCACAACATCCCGAGTTGAGGTCAGCAGCACGCCACCCCCACCATAAATGGTGTTGGTCGCGTACCTCTTTCCCCCCCTGAGACGCCGGATGGTGGACCAGAATCGCCTCGAAGCCGTACGGAAGTCATTCTCCATGGCCTCTCCGAACTCCTCCCACGCCCGAGTTTTTGCCTCAGCAACCACCCGAGCCGCATGCCGCTTGGACTGCCGGTACCTATCAGCTGCTTCCGGGGTCCCACAAGCCAAAAAGGCCCAATAGGACTCCTTCTTCAGCCTGACAGCATCCCTCACTGCCGGTGTCCACCACCGGGTTCGAGGGTTGCCACCACGACAGGCACCAACAACCTTGCGGCCACAGCTCCGATAAGCTGCCTCGACAATAGAGAGATGAGAGTTCTGCGATGAAGTTAAATTCTAAGCAGTATGCTCCTCAGATAAATAGTGTTAACTTAGTTTTTATATACAGGTAGTCCCCGACTTACGAGCACTCTGACCTACGAGCGTCCAGACTTATGAGCTGGCGAACGAGCAGTACATTTGTAAAAAATACAGCACTTTTTTGTGTTTTTAGATGAAAGTGTGTTAGCTAACCGTTTGGAAACACGTTTCCGACCATGTTTATGAACTAATATGAACGTTTTTGATGAAAAACGAGTGTTCGTAGTAGCGCTAGCATAAATGTTCCAACTTACGAGCGAAAATCCGGACTTACGAGAACACGTGCTTCGTGTTCCAACTTACGAATTTTCGTGTTACGAGCAACTCGCAGGAACGGAACTCGCTCGTAAGTCGGGGACTACCTGTACTGTATATGAATGTTTCTGTTCTGTGCCCTGAGATGACTTTCTTTTAGCACTTTGAGATTTTCATTAATGAAAAGTGCGTTATAAATTGAATTCATTATTATTATTATTATTATTATTATTTTCTAACTTGGTGCTATATAAATAAATTGAATGGAATTGACTTCTGCACTAGTCATAACTTGTCCATCACAAAAACCATGTTCAAACATAAGAGTGTCCATAAGTTCACTTGGCACCAGGACGCCCTAGGTCTACGATCGATGATTGACTTTGTAGTCGTGTCATCAGATTTGCGGCCGTTGGTTTTGGACACCCTGGAGCAGTTCACAGCTGAGTGTGAAGCAGCTGGGATGACAAGCAACACCTCCAAGTCTGAGGCCATTGTCCTCAACTGAAAAAGGGTGGATTGATGTCTTCAGTTCAAGAGTGAGGTTCTGACTTAAGTGGAGGTGTGCAAATATCTCGGGTTATTGTTCACAAGTGAGGGAAGAATGGAGCGTGAGATTGACAGATGGATGGGTGCAGCATCTGCAGTATTGTGCACTCTGTACCAGTCCGTTGTAGTGAAGAGGGAGCTGAGTTGTAAGGTAAAGCTCGCTGTTTACTGGTCAGTCTACGTTCCTACCCTCGCCTATGGTCACGAGCTCTGGGTAGTGACCGAAAGAATGATATTGCGGATAAAGGCACTTGAAATGAGTTTCCTCCACAGGGTAGCTGGACTCTCCCTTAGAGATAGAGTGAGAAGTTCAGTTATCTGGGAGCGACTTGGAGCAGAACTGCTACTCCTCCCAATCCAGAGGAGCAAGTTGAGGTAGTTGGGGCATCTGGTAAGGATGCTCCCTGGGCACCTCCCTAGGGAAGTGCTTCTGGCATGTTTGACTGGGAGGAGACCTCAGGGAAGACCCAGGACACGCTGGACAGACTATGTCTCTCGGTTGGCCTGGGAACACCTTGGGGGTCCTCCCAGAAGAGCTAGAAGAGGTGACTGTGGAAAGAGATGTCTGGGTCTCCCTGCTCAAGCTGCTGCCCCTGCAACCTGACTTTGGAAAAAGCAGTAGATAATGGATGGATGGATTAATGGATTCTTTGGACATTCGGGTGAAGTGACAAACTGAGCTCTCAACTGATCACCACCTGGTAGTGAGTTGGATCAGATGGTGGGGGAAGATGCCCGACAGACCTGGAAGTTCCAAATGTGTAGTGTGGGTTTGCTGAGAACGCCTGGCAAAATAAATAATCAGAAAGATCTTTAACTCACACCTCTAGGAGAGGTTTACTGTATTCCAAGTGAGGTGGTGGACATTGAATCCCAAGTGGGCCATGTTCTGCACCTCAATTGTTGAAGTGGCTGCCTTGAGCTGTGGCCGCAAGGGTATCAGTGCTTCTTGCGGTGGACATCCTCGAACTCGGTGGTGGATACTCTGGGTTAGGAAGGCTGTCAAACTGAAGATGGAGTCCTATCGGTCCTTGTTGGCTGGTGGGACTCCAGATGCAGCTGAGGAGTACCGAAGGGCCAATCGGTCTGCAACCTTGGCTGTTGCTGTGGCAAAAGCTCAAATTTTCATTCATTCAACCTTTATTTAGTCAGGTAAATCTTTTGAACCTCATGGGCTCATTAACGAAAGCGACCTGCTAAAACTAAAGAACAATGAACAGCAGTGATAGAATTTCATTAAACAATAAACAAACAAACAATAAACAATAGAAAACAAAAAGAGAGAAAAAAACAAAAGATTTTTTTTTTCTTTTTTTAACAAAGTATCAAAAAACTAGCAAAACATTATAAGGTAGACGTATAAAATCAAAGACAGGAACAAATCTGCATTGGTTTTTGCCAGGATTCCAACAGATTCTGAAAACCATTTAGAGAAGTCAAGGTCGAGAGCTTCAGATCTTTTTGTAAGATATTCCATGAAGCAGGAGCAGAGTAGGAGAAGGCCCTTTTTCCAAGTTCAGTCCTCACTGATGGAACACTGCAGGTAATCATGTCCTGAGAGCGCACACTGTAGCTGCACTCACGCAAAATGTAGGAGGAGTTCGGTGAGGGCTTGGATAAAGTGTCTCGGTCAGCTCAGAGGGGATTCTGGCAAACCATCGGGCAACTGAGGAAGAGAAAGCAGCGCTTTATTAATACTTTATTCACTGAAGGTAGGGTTATATTGACCTCAACCAGTGAGGTTGTCGGGAGGCGGAAGGAATATTTCTCTGCCCTTATCAATCCCACATGCACATCTTCCATGGAGGAAGCAGAGTCAGGGGACATTGGTGTTGGTCTGTTCATAAATGTGGCTGAGGTCACAAAGGTAGCTATAAAGCTCCATGGTAGCAAAGCTCTGGGGGTGGATGAGATTCACCCTGATTTCTTTAATGCTCTGGATGTTGTGGGGCTGTCTTGGTTGACAAACCTTTGTAACACCGCGCTGCCATCAGGGGAAGTGCAACTGGATTGTCAGACTGGGATGGTGGTTTCCCTCTTTTAAAAGGGGGACTGAAAGGTGTGCTCCAATTACAAGACATCACTCTTCTTAGCCTCCCTGGTAAGGTCTATTCAGTGGTATTGGAGAAGTGAATCAGGTTGTTGGTCAAATTTCAGATTCAGGAGGAACAATGTGGGTTCCATCCTGGCCATGGAATACTGGACCAGCTCTCCCTCACTATGTTCCTCGAGGGGTCATGGGAGTTTGCCCATCCAGTCTACATGTGTTTTCTGGACTTGGAGAAAACATTTGACCGTATTTCTTGGGGTACACTATGGGGAGAGACCGTGATTATGGGATTGAGGGCCCGTTGTTAAGGGCTGTTCGGTCCCCACACAAGCAATGCAACAGTTTGGTTTGGATTGCCGGTAGTTAGTTGGACCCCGTCAAGGTGGTAGTTGGACTCCACCAGGACTGCCCCTTCTCACCAATTCTGTTCATAACTTTTATGGACAGAATTTCTCAGTGCAACCAGGGGGCGGAGGGATTCCGGTTTGGTGGCCTCAGGATTCCATCTTTGCTCCTTGCAGATGACACAGTCCTGTTGGCGTTATTGTCCCATGATATTCAGCTCTCACTGGAGCAGTACATAGCTGAGTGTGAAGCGGCTAGGATGAAAATCAGCTTCCTCAATTCTGACAACATGGTCCTCAATCGGAAAAGGGTGGATTGATCTCCTCAGGTCTAGGGTGAGGTTCTGCCTCAAGTGGAGGTGTTTAAGTATTTTGGAGTTTTGTTCACAAGTGAGGGAAGAATAGAGTGTGAGAGTGACAGTCAGGTTGGTGCAGAATCTGCAGTATTGTGCACTCTGTTCTGGTCCATTGTGGTGAAGAGGGAGCTGAGCTGTAAGATAAAGCTCTCTGTTTACCAGTCGGCCTAGGTTCCTACCCTCACCTATGGTCACAAGCGCTAGGTAGTTACTAATAGAAGGAGACTGCGGATGCAGGCGGTTGAAATGAGTTCCCTCCGTAGGGTATCTGGACTCTCCCTTAGAGACAGGGTGAGATATTTAGTTATCCAGGAAAGACTTGGGAGTAGAATCGCTGTTCTTCCACATCGAGAGGAGCCAACTGAGGTGGTTCAGGCATCTGGTAAGGATGCTCGCTAGGTGCCTCTCTAGGGAAGTGCTTCAGGCATGTCCGACTGGGAGGAGACCCCGGGAAAGAGCCAGGACATGCTGGAGGGACTATGTCTCTCGCTTGGACTGAGAATGCCTTGAAATTCTCCCAGAAGAGCTGGAAGAGGTGGCCATGGAAATGGATGTCTGGACCTCCTAACTCAAGCTGCTACCCCTGCGACCCGGCTTCAGAACAAGCAGAAGACAATGGATAGATGGATAGAATACACTGAATTTCAAATGTTACTGATTGAGATTAGAAAAAAATTAATGTTTTATGTTTAAATATCTATTTTCTACTAGAGAAATACATCCATTAGGTCTCTCTCCACCATCACCCTCAGCACTGGCTCTCCTCAGGGATGTGTGCTGAGCCCTCTTCTGTTTACTCTGCTCACATATGATTGTACAGCCACACATCCAGGCTGTCATATTGTTAAGTTTGCAGATGATACAGCTGTGGTGGGATGCATCACAGATAATGATGAATCCAGCTACAGACAGGAGGTGGAACATCTGGAGAGTTGGTGCAAAGAGAATAACCTTCACATGAATGTGAAGAAGACGAAGGAGATGATTGTGGACTTCAGAAGGAACAAACACACCCACACCCCACTGTATATAGGTGGATCTGCGGTGGAGGTGGTCTCCAGCTACAAATACCTGGGTGTACACTTGAATGATAACCTCAGCTGGAGCAATAACACCACCAGCCTGATCAAGAAAGGTCATCAGAGACTCTACTTCCTCAGACGGCTGAGACGAGCCGGTCTGAGAAGCTCAGTCCTCACCTCGTTCTACAGGTGTGCAGTGGAGAGCGTCCTGTGCTCCAGCATCAACGTGTGGCATGGAGGCTGCACAGTTGCAGAGAGGAAAGCTCTACAAAGAGTGGTGAAGGCTGCACAGAAGTCTGTGGGAGTCAGTCTCCCCACCATCACAGACATTTACACCTCCAGATGCAGAAAAAGAGCCACCTGCATCATGAAAGACCTCACTCACCCAGCACACTCACTCTTTGCACCACTCCCCTCGGGACGGAGGTTGAGGAGCATCAAATGTAGAACCACTAGACTGAGGAACAGCTTCTACCCTGAGGCTGTCAGACTCATGAATAAATAAATAATAAGAATAAACACTGCAAAATGTCACATCATGCTGATACTGATCTGTTTCTTGTTGCTGCGTTCATCTGTGACTATCTGCGTTCATCTGTGACTATCTGCGTTCATCTGTGACCATCTGCTCATGTTCGTGCTGCTGTTTATAATGATGTTTTTCTACTACATTAGGGCTTAGTGTATTACTAGCTGATGTCTCTCTTAGTTAATCCTAGATGTTATTATTGTTTTTCTCTTGCATTTGTTGTTGGATGTAACTGGGACCCTGTGTACATAATCTCGTTTTCAACACATGTACTACATGCGGTGCAAATGACAATAAATTCTCTCTGACTCTCTGACTCTCTGACTCTTGTTCCTAATCAGGATCGGGGTGGGGGCTGGAGCCTATCTTAGGGGCCTTTGGTGGAAGACAGGTGTAACTGTCATTACCTCAACTGTAGGTCATGTCGACTGAGTTTTAATTAACCAGGAAGGGTCGAAGGACCATGGAGAACCTTCGTCAGCTCCCTCCTTGGCTAAAGAATCTGCAAGGTCATTGTAGTACTTGTCATCGCCTGGGACTTTTGAATGTCCTGGAACTTTCTTCCAGTAGATCTGTAAGTCGTGTGAAGTCACCAAGTGGTCACACACTATGAAAAGCTCTTTGTGCTTGACCACTATTCTGTCGCTTGTGAGAAAACCGTTCTGTTTCCACCCAGCGAGATAACACGCAAAACTTACACGAGCATAATTAGAGTCAGTGCAGATGACTAGCGTCTTGATGGAGCGTTCTACTACCATCTGGAGAGCTATTAGGATTCCTGAAAGCTCAGCGTACTGAGAAGTCTGAGAGCCTAAATAGTAGCTGAAAGTGATCTGTTCTTGGTCTTGGAGGAGGACCCCTCCAACTCCTGCCCTGCAGATGTTGTCGTTGCGGAATGAAGATCCATCCACGTACAATGTTGTCATACCTTTACAGATATTTTCATCAAAGAAGTGGTGATTTGGATCCTCCGTCACTAAGGGTTTTTCTTCAGCTGGCAGTTGGAATGCTGGTACATCTTGTGTACATTTTTGGCAGATTGCCAAGTCAGTCCCCAAATATGACTTCTTGTTTTGACCATAGCGGATGTCTAGGTTAAAACTTTGAAGTGCCATGAGCCACGTGGCTACACGTGAGTTTGTGACCACACCATCTCTGATGTGTTGGCTGTTTAGGAAAGTCACTAGTTGGTGTTGTGTTTCAACAATGATTTTCTGTCCACCAATGTAGCTGGAAAAATGTTTTACTGCCCACACTGTGGTCAGTAGAGCTTTCTCACAGTCTGAGAATCTCAACTCGGGGCCTGCCATTGTCTTGCTGGCGTAGGCTACTACACGTTTGTCTCTGTCGTGTATTTGGTACAGACCTGCACTTATGCAATGAGCTGAGAAGCCCACTTCCAAGTAAAACTCTTTGTTGTAGTCTGGGTAGACTAAACATGGGGCTGACTTGATCCTGTTTATAAGAGCGTCCATTGCCTGCTGCTGTTTGTCAGTCCAGACAAATGGAACGTCTTTCAGGAGTTCAGTCAGTGGTTTTGCAAGGTCTGCATAGTTCTCTATGAATTGGATCGAGTAGTTACACACGCCCAGAAAAGTTTGTAGTTCTTTGAGATTGGTGGGGACTTTGACATTGTCAAGGCCTTGGGTGCGAGTCAGTTGAGGTTGTACTCCATCTGGGCCTACTAGCAGGCCATCGTAGTCTACCTTTGTTCTTTACCACTCGCATTTCGACAGTGATATTTTAGCACCAGCAGTTTTTAGCTGATTCAGAACATGGTCGATTTCAGCCAAATGAGAGTCTAGTGTTGGCTGCCTCAAAAGGACATCGTCCACGTAAATTAGTGTCCCACGCTTGTGGACGTCTGGACATGCAGTGTTCAGGAAGATGTTGAACTCTGCATGTGAATTAGCATAACCAAATGGACACCTGTTAAAGGTGTATTTTCGGCCACCAAAAGTGAAAGCTAGTTTGTATTGGTCCTTGGTGCGTACAGGGATGGTCCAAAAACCAGAGGCGACGTCAATGGTCGAAAAGTACTTACCATTGGTGACCTTGGGCAGTTCCTGTTGGAGCTGGGTCATTGGCCACCTGGATAAGGGAACTTGTTTGTTTAGCTTTCTGTAGTCTATTGTAAGTCTTCACTTACCATTTGGTTTTAACACTGGCCATAAAGGTGCAGAGTAAGTGCTGTTACAGTATCGGATGATACCTTTTTCTAACAGGTCATCAATGATTTCTCTGATAGGTTGATGTGCTGCCAGAGGAATCTTGTATTGTCTGACAAATGCAGGTGGAGCGGTGGGCGGGGTTGGGATGCTCACTATGTGGAGCGTGGTCAACCCACAATCCATCGAGTCAGTAGAGAATAATTTGTCATATTTTAGAGAACTTTGCGAAGTTTGTCCCGTTCTTCATCAGTTTTCAGGAGTCAGAGTCAGAATCAGAGAGTCAGAGAGTCTTTATTGTCATTTGCACCGCATGTAGTACATGTGATGAAAACGAGATTATGTACACAGGGTCCCAGTTACATCCAACAACAAATGCAAGAGAAAAACAATAATAACATCTAGGATTAACTAAGAGAGACATCAGCTAGTAATACACTAAGCCCTAATGTAGTAGAAAAACATCATTATAAACAGCAGCACGAACATGAGTCATTATGAGCAGATGGTCACAGATGAACGCAGCAACAAGAAACAGATCAGTATCAACATGATGTGACATTTTGCAGTGTTTATTCTTATTATTTATTTATTCATGAGTCTGACAGCCTCAGGGTAGAAGCTGTTCCTCAGTCTAGTGGTTCTACATTTGATGCTCCTCAACCTCCGTCCCGAGGGGAGTGGTGCAAAGAGTGAATGTGCTGGGTGAGTGAGGTCTTTCATGATGCAGGTGGCTCTTTTTCTGCATCTGGAGGTGTAAATGTCTGTGATGGTGGGGAGACTGACTCCAACATCTTCTGTGCAGCCTTCACCACTCTCTGTAGAGCTTTCCTCTCTGCAACTGTGCAGCCTCCATGCCACACATTGATGCTGGAGCACAGGATGCTCTCCACTGCACACCTGTGGAAGGAGTTGAGGACTGAGCTTTTCAGGGTGTCGGTTTGGGCGACTACCAGTTCAATCTGTGAAGCAATTGAGAGGGGTTCTTGTCCTTTGGGGAGCTCCAGTGAGTCCCTTTCTGTGTCGTAAAACCTGTCTACAGGTAGGGCACTATAAGTTTGAGGGCCTAGGCTGTCTCCTAGGTTGAAACCGAACCTGTTGACTGTGTCATGGTCAGATTCATTAGGGGAGAAGAGAGCTATGGCCTGTGTTGGTTTTGTGAACAAGACTTGCTCTGTGTGTTGACTTGGGATCAAGTTTTCTGGGAGTCCTCCCAGGAATGGAATGCTTAGTTCAAAATCATGAAAATCAGTAAGGATCAACCATCCTAGCTGTGCATGTTTTGGGATCAGTACCTCTTCTGTGCCTGTGTTGCCCACAGCAACAGACGTGGTTCTGCAGTCGAGGGTCACTTGGCATGTGGCCTCCATGGACAGTCCTAAGTTGAAAAACATTAATTTATTACATTTATCACTACTGTTTATATTTATCACTACCGTTTACATTTATCACTACTGTTTACATTTATCACTAATGTTTACATTTACTCTACTTTTAATATCCACACTACTGCATGATATATATATATA